>CABEEJ010002807.1:0-64274 GCA_901482245.1 Timema douglasi
CAGTAGTTTCGGAGCCTATTCATTACAAACAAACAAACAAACAAAAAATCAAACCTTTCCTCTTTATAATATTAGTATGATTAATCAGTAAAAAAAATTAAACTTCAGTCATTTGTATTTTAATCCAAGTTGTCTGGATGAATGGTAACTTATTCTGGTCAACAAAAGAAATATAGTGTAAGATAATGGGATCAACCCTGAAACTATTTGTGATAATATTTTCTATATTCTGTATATATTATTTGATTTATTTTCTTTGGGGATAATAATGATTAAATACGTATGATTAGATTAGTTTAATATACCAAATTGAAGGCCAAGTGCAACTAAATATTCAGTTTGGTTCCATAATGGCTAACATTATGACTGGTAAATTTTAAGCAAGGTTTTATTGCTTACCACTTCAGAAAGTGGATTTGAACGATAATTAGATCAAACACATGGAATTGAGTTTATCATGTTCATACAAATCCACAAACAAATTCCCAAACAAATTTATTCGTATAAGTAAGAGATGAGAGATTTATAAAACTAGCAAAATAAAGATTTCGGGAAAATTATTATGTACTTTAAAATTTTGATCTATTTATTTTAAATGTATGATGATTAGATTATTTTAATACAAATTTATCAAACCACAGTTTTTTCTTAAGGTATAATTTCCTTGAAGTATTTATTAAACTTATTTGATGACGATTTAAAATAATAAATTACAATTTCATACATTACTAATATTTGGGAAAATTTACACTATTTAGCATCTAAAAGATGTATAATTTATCAGTTGTATGTAAAATGATGAAAAAAGAAGTAGGAAATATTTTTTATGATATTTATTAAGGCAAACAGTTATATAAAAGCTATAACCAAAAGCTAGATTCATTATAGGCCTAGGTTTTAAAATATATTATTACCTTTGATTCTATTAACAAATTTGATCCAAATATAGAACTGTATTTGGAAAAACGGTTATACCAGATTATCATAATTAATATAGCCACTGCTTCTCTAGATAGCATATTTTATCCAAAAATATTTAAAAAAAAATTACTATTCACTTCTGGCCTCTTTTGAATGTATGCATATATGCATTTATGTATGTATGCATGCATGCATGTATGTATGTGTATCTATGTATGTGTGTATGTGTGTATGAATGTATGTATGTATACATGTGTGTATGCATGCATCTATGTATTTGTGTATGTATGTATGTATGTATATATGTATGTATATATGTATCTATATATGTATGTATATAGTTATGTATGTATATATGTATCTATGTATGTATGTATATATGTATGTATGCATAAATTTCCAATTAATATAATATATTCTTTGAAACTATTTGAGATAAGAAATAACTTATCATTCTAAAGCTCTAATAATATTAGATATAAAAGTATTTTATTTTAAATATAAGCTATATATTTCTATAAAACCAACAGTTTCTCAGCTAAACTAAATACTGGAATACTTTAAAATATGCAATTTATCTATGTGCTCTTTGGGGGACAGAAATGCTCATATTTATTCACTGTTTGTGTAACATTTTTTATTAGGGCCTATATAATTTATGCTAGTTGATGAATTATTTCTTCAAAAACTGATACTATCTCATTTCACAAATCTTATATCTAATAATTTTAGGTAAATGTCTCTATTTTAAGATTAAGAGAGTGGGAGAGTTTTACGGCTCACTGTACCGTTTATTTAGTTCTACATTATATTACGAGCCTGAAAACTTAAATATCGAAATTACATGTTTGTGATGTTAAAGAGACATCGAGTATAGTTTTCTCTAACACTTTCTGCTAATTTTGTTTATCCAAATATAACATCAAAGATAAATTAAAGCCTTTTATACAAATTCATTTCACAAGACTAATAACTCCACTCTTGAACTTTGGGTTCTTTGCACCTATATTTAAAGATAAAGTTTATATAATTTTATCAACAAAAACAAATTAATTCAAACAAGTAAATAGCATTTTTTAAGGGTAGATTAAAGTTGGGGTTTTTATCTTCAATATTAAATAGGAGTTACAGTCTATAACTATATTAATATTATTATTATTACCATGGATATCATAAGATTAGTGTTGAATTTTCGATAATTTTACTACTTAGTACATAATCAAACAATTATTTACTGCACGTCTAAACACGTACAATATTAAGAAAGGTTGTTGAAAATATAAATTTGGAACTACAAGGCTACATAAAGCTGGTACTTGAATACAAACCATATATTTCCTGTTCAATGACACCCCTCCAAGTATCAGTATAATAAAATCGCTCACATAATAAAGGTCACACTCGGTCATATCTATCTGTAGATATCTTGCCGCCAAAGTTTTAGCGGGGATGAGCGTGTTTTCTTGAAAGTAGGTCATAGCTACATACAGTTTGGTTCTAGAAACAATATTGTGGCTATATTCCCGGAGAACAACAATGAATTTATATCACCTTATTTAGAGTTTTTTTATTCTACTCTTTTAGGTCAGAAAATTGCTTTTGTGATCTTTTGAAGGCAAAGAACTACTACTCTTCTTCTATAAAAAAAATGATGTATTTTTTTTCTCATGTATACGGATATTTGCCTTCAGTGTTTCATACACAGACGTGACTATATGTTTATTTAACTTCTTTTTACTTTCAGTATGTAGTCATATTTTGCTAAGTACTTTACCAATCTTATTTTTTCGGTTCTTATTCTTCCCAAGGCGTCTTGACTTTTTTTTATTGTTTGCTTGTCTCCGTTGCTTTTTACGTTTTCTTTATTCTTTTGCTGGCGTTGTCTTTTTGCTCCGTTTTAGTGTAAAGCTGTAAGCTTATTTCATCTCACTGTTAACATTATTCTCAGCCTTGTATTTTCTTCACAGTGTCGTAACTCCTGGCAAAATAAAAGGAAGGTTGTGGGATGTATTGCAAAGAGGAAAGGGGAAAGTTGAGAATAAATATCTTCAGGGAAAAGAGAGTTTTGCTAAGTGGTCTTTATGCTGCAAATAACAACTTTACAGTTGCGAATGAGGGGATTATCCGAAGAATGGCAATGGTATTTTTTGTTTAAACTTTAGCTTACTACTCTTTTGATTTTCTTGGGATGTGAGTCTTAAATTAATTTTAAGATACCTACTATGGTATATATTTTTTCATAATAAAGTGTCCAAATAAAATTTAGATACACTTGCTAAGTTCAAACCTTAACAGCTAAATTAATATTTTTCTTGGGAAATTACTGATATTTTCTAAATTTATTTTAATAGAACTGCCATATTGAAATATTTTTAAATTAGTTTTTAATGTTTCAAAGAGGGGTCTAATATCATCAATATATATATACATTTGAGAATTCAGGTGTATACATTTATGTTACCTCTTCCATTTTTAAAACATAACTAAACTACAAGATATCGCAAGAATAATTTTGTAAGTGCACTTCACCATAGCTCAATTTTATGTTATTTATTGCTTCAAACAAGCTTTGGAAAAAAATAAATTATATTGTTTTTATTGTCTTACATTTATTTAATAATAAAGTAAAAGGAAATTAAACACATTTTCATCCTTCTATATGTTTACTTATTTATTAAGCGAAATTTTTTTAATTGTTATATTTAAAAATAAAAACATCCAACATAATCTATAGGTGAATTTTACCGAATCAAAATATTGAAAGTGAAACAAATTATAATTTGAATGTTGCTATCCCTCTTTTGGCATTATTATTATTAGCATTCACTATTTTATTGTAAGTTGATGTTGATTGTTTGATAGAATTATCTTTACTAGTTGCACTTAATTACCTTATGTATAAGCTTGATTCCTCAAAACAGGCTTAATTTCTTTTCGTTTTTAAAGTTAATATGATAAAACGTGTGCATGTAGAAACCTAGGTTAAGGTTGGCCAGTTAGATTTATTAAATTATCTCACTTACTTACTTAATCTAGGCATTAGGAACTCCAAATTTCATCACCCCACTTAAAAAGTAAGCTACCTATCCCTATCTTGAACTACAGTAGTATATATATATATATATGTCGTAGGTGAATTGGAAAATCCGGCTTATTACAAACGCGCTCTCTATTTATAATGAGTCAGGCTTATTGGAAAATAATATCATATTTGATTATCAGACTGATTATATTAATTCATATTATATTTTCTAAACCAGCAGTTCCCAAACTTTTTGAATATCGTACCACACCAACAATTTTCGTAATTTGGAGTAGGTACCACTATTTGCCTGCTTAGTACAAAACTGTGTGGCTGCACCGTCCGTCTGAGATTGATACAGTGTTGCCACATCTACAGCCACTGTTAGAATCTATTTTCGTTTAGTTTGGACTGGGTCTTAATATATTTACTAGACTTTATGAGCACATTTTATTACGGCTTTAATTTGCTTGTTTTGTTTGGCTTTTCACGGCATACCATCGGAATAATAATGGCACTTACCACAGTTTGGTAACCACTGCTGTAGACTTTTTAATAAGCCTTCACTCTCTTGGACTTTTTGCAATAAGCCTGGAATCAACTAGGCTGATTGAGCGATCAAAGGTGAATTTCCTTAATAGGTTAAAGCTGTATGAGCTCATTACAATAAGCCTAGAAATGATCAGGCTGATAAGCAAATATAGTATTATTTTTGAATTAGCCTATCTCATTGTAAATTGACGTTTCCTTTTGCAATAAGCTGGAGTATACAATTCACTTACGACATATCCAATTCACATTATTACACTCTATCCCTATCTTGAGCTAGTTCTATCCAGTCCAACTCATTACACTCTATCCTTATCTTGAGCTAGCTCCACCCAGTCCACCTTATTACACCCTATACCTATCTTGATCTAGTTTTGTCCTCCAAATAGCATAACAATCATTCTTATTTTCAAAGACTTGAGTACGAATATATATATGTTTATAGCTCAGAAACTACTGGTCTATCAAACATTGTTTCTCAAACAGAATTTCATTATTAATTTTTCAACAACTTTAAAAATGTAAGGTTTGTTGTATTTCTAATAGTAGTGAAGATATAACTAAAATTTGAGATTTTTGCCTAGCTGAAGTATTGTAACGGGCTAACCAATTTAGCCCTTTACTTCCCAAAAATTGCTGCACTTAATCATTGATCAATAACATTTCACCCGACATAACAGGAATAAAGGGGTGGGGTGCAAGTTAACACAACAGACAAAATTTGAGCGGAAACGATTTTATTAATAATGACAATAAACATATTGTAAGAAAAACAATAATATATTATAAGATTTTGGTCCTCTTGTATACAGGTGGCATAGTGGCCAAGATACTTACTTAAACAAACAGACTATGACCAAACTCAAAGAAAATACTGATCCATATGCTCATTAAAGAAAACTCTGGTAACTCATACAAAAGGTAGGAGTATGCTAACCATATATATATATATATACATATATATATACATATACATATATATATATACATATATATATATATACATATATATATATATACATATATATATATATATATAAGAGCTCCCTCTGGTTATGTGGTTTAACAAGTCATATAATTCGTAGAGACTGGTGGCGTTATACCTGTCAGCTAGCTGTTCATAGTAAACATGGGGATGGATATCATCACCTAGCCAGCATGGCATGCAAAATTAAGGTTACCTATAGGCTTTAAACAAAATACATTATTAAAGATTCTAACATGACAATCACAAATTGAGCTGCAGTTACCATAATGCTTCAAAACAATATACCTAACAAATAACTAAGGGTAGACCCCCTGGAGCCTAGCCAGTTACAGATCTACTACTAATACTCATGAACTAAACAACTCGCAACACTATAAAATGTTGCACGCTCTAATGGCAGTGAGTCCTTGCGCGCTTCTCTCCTGTACACCTCGATCAAACGCATTCTAATCGGCCCATCTGCAGCGTGAAATTCCTGGTGAACGTATCCACCACGAGCCAGCTGCTAACTAGTGGGATAGTATCATCATGGTAGCCCTGATGAACCGGCAACGTCTCATCAGCTAATTGTATGAGATTACCAGTACCGTACCAGCAGGAGAACATCAGCACCGTACCAACAGGAGATTCTCAGCCACGTACCAGCACGCATCCAGTGAGCGAGCACCAGCAAGGTACCAGTGATGAACTAGCACCGTACCAGTGGGATAATATCAGCACCGTTCCAGCTGGAGATTATCAGCAACGTACCAGCGCACTTCCAGCGAGCGAGCGCCAGAAAGGCACCAGTGATGAACTAGCACCGTACCAGCAGAAGTCTATCAGCCACGTACCAGAAGGAGCCAGGCTTCGGCAGTTGTAGACAATTAATCAAGGCACGTGTGGCGAGGGCTAACTGTGATGGTCCCAAGGTTGCCATCCTAGCGATGCCATGGTGATTAAGCAGGGCAGCGACAATCCGCTGTATAACAGGAGAACACTGCCAACATTTAGAGACCGTAGCATACTAGGTCTAAGATGAATTGTCTTTCCCAAGTGTTGATAGTAGAATCCTAAATATAGCACTCATTTAGAACAGTCGCTGAACACTCCTAGACGGGAACTAAATAAAATGGAGATTAGAGGGGTTAAAGTAAAGCCGGACTTGCTTCGGGAAGAGTGCGCATGAGCAGCCATGGAAGAAAGAGGAAGGGGAAAGAAGACTTATGAACGTCAGATATTACCCCTCTTCCGAGGAAGGTGAAATTGGCACGCACGAGCAATTAAAAGAGGTTAGTTAAGGATTTCAGAAGATAATTAGGAGTATATGCGCCAGAAAAGGTTACATACCAGTACACTTGTGTGAAATAACTGACGTTAGCTCTACACAACATATATACGGTACCCTAATCTAAATGCAAGTCTATTAATGTATAAATCTGCATGTGTTACATACCACGTCTCGGATGCATCATGGGACAAGACTGGCTCCATCAGATGGGCTACCTCCCCTCGCCGTTCTGGGAAAACTGCACTTGGCCGGTCAGAGCATCGACAATAACTGAGTGCAGCGCGCAGCTTGCTCGTCATTTGGATACTCGTTAGTTTGGGCCTACGTCATAGATCCCATGTAGAGGGATTTCTCGCCCCTTCTTTTCTTCCCATGATTCTTTGCGTTCAACCACTATAAAGCTCCATGGTTCGCTAGACAAAGACACGATTCCAATTATTCATCACCAGCAGGATAGTCATCGTTCTCTGACGTCCGTACTTCAACTCTACTACACGCAACCAGTGGTCACGATGATGCCGCTGAGGGAGCGACCGGACCGATGAAAGTAAAATGACGTCTTCATGACCTTTCAAATCTGTGGGGAGTAGGCAGCTCTATGGCCAGGTCCTAGTCTTACGTTTTTTTTATAGATTGTCGAGAGGCCTATTTACTCTCATTATAAATATTCTATATTGCTTAGGTTAGTCTTTTATGACTTGGTTTACTTGACGTGAAGTCATTTTGTATTTCACATTTTTCTGCATGATCCTTAAGACCAGCAGTTTAAATTGGGAGGATTCCCACACCTTAGCCCGTATGCTCATGTTGTAGTCATTGAGGCAGTTAGTCGGGAAATGTTAAGTTCAGGTAGTTCGGGGTCAAACTAAAATACCCAATTAGGTTTATTTAACTTGTGTTGTTAACCCGTTTCAGTGTTCAACTTGTGGGTCATTTCTTCACCATCAGGTACGGCTCACATTACTCTCACTTAGACGTGTTTTTGCCCTAGTAGAGCTGGGTGTCTCCCACCTTGTTTACAACTCAGGTCATGCGTTTAACATTTCTGGCATATACCAATTGGTCGTGCGCCAGCCCTTGACAAAACAAGGCCTAGGACGCTGAATTGCGACCCACCCTGCATGTACTATTAAATTGTTGTATGTTTTTCGGTTGGTCCGTCTGTGTATGAAGCCGACAGCCAACAGATTGGAAATTTGATAATTTAACCTGTATGTCTAACTAATAGGTGCTTCACGCCAAACTCATGCTTAGAGAGTATATGTTTTTTTAAAGAATCTGTGTGACTATCTAACTTGGGCAAATCTAAGGACCGTACCTGTATACATTGGTTTGTGTTCTGAAAATGCTCTTGTACTTTTTCTGACATTTGATTCATTAAACTAATTTGTTAAAGTGCATTTATATCTTTTACGTTCAAGTGTCTCCATTTATGTTTATTAACATTGTCTTAGAAATCGCTGTCTATGGTGTCAAATAGAGCATCAGTTCAGTATTATAAAAGGTTTTTCAGAGGAAAAAGAAAATTTCAATTTTATTTGTAATGTAAAATAGTGTATAGACACAAAACGTAATCAAAATTGTTAGAGCGAGTTTTGAGAAAATTTATTATTCACTCATGGTCCTTCAGGGAACTACCATTAATTATAATGTTCAATATCTAATTTAAAAATCTCCTCTGGGGAATTTAATGAAAGCCCTAGATACTAAGTTCTAGCCTGATCAGTAAAATGTATCAGCTGTAGGTCAAGATACAGACATAATACTAGACAAGCGGCACCGCGAAAACCATTTTATTGATTTCAGGGGGGGGGGGCGGGGGTCATGAAATATTGAAACATATCAGAATATAGAACTAGATTTTGTTCATTGATCACAATACTCATCTCTCCGAGGAGTATAGAGGAATTAAAAGTTACTTATCTCTCCGAGGGGTATAGAGGAATTAAAAGTTACTTATCTCTCAGAGGGGTATACAGGAATTAAAAGTATAGGTTATGTTAACTAGACGTTCAAGTTATATTCTATCGAAATTTTCGCATTATTGTTACAGTGGTTTCGGCGTTATATGGCAACAGACACACAACATTTCATTTTTAATATATTAGTAAGATATTCATATCTTTTGAAAGTACTGCGCAAAGTGACAAGCGACTCGTGAGAGAAAGTAAGAGCTAACAAAGTAGATAGATAGCTCTTTGCTTACATCTCTCGTCTCGGCTCACTCACATGCGTTGAACTCTCTCCTTCCGTCTCTTTTCTGTTGGAAGGATCTGATTGTCAGCTGATTTGAATATTTTCCGCTGCTACTCTATTAATGAAGCCTTGAAGTGCCTTTCTCATAAATTATACCGGAGGTGTGTAAAAGCGTAGATGCACGTCTCGTGAACATAGATCCGGGAGTGTTCACAAGTTTCTGATCTGTCGTATACTAGGCCCAGTTGCCCAGATGGTAAAACCGACCACGTCTCATCTTATCTTTACTATCTTACTTCCCCAAAAATTCAAACTCAGACCCTCAAATCTGCGTTACTTTTGGCCTTGACTCTGCATTCCTAATGCTTTATTGACAAAGTTCTTCCTCATTGGGTTGAAATATTACATCTTACTAATATTTAGCTTTTTTGTAAATAGTCCTAATATTCGTACACTAATGTGAGATGGAATAGGCAGGTAAATGACCTATAAGTCTAGGGAATGTATTCCAACCAAATAGACAGGAGGTATTTTTTCTTATATTCAAAAATATATTTTTTAAAATTTAAACATATATTGTAGCTATCTATCCTCTATCCTAGTGGATGTAAATATTTATTCAATAATTCTTATTTTATTTTGTTGTTGAATAATTTTTGTCACATATAGCAAATTCTAGAAGAAAATAGAGCCAATTAAAAAAGGAGTAGGCGTAGTCTATGATATTTAATTTTATATTTTCAGTCACCTAACCATGCTCAAGAATTCATTGTTACATTACACGACGAAACAATAATTGCTTGATCAGCTTTCGACTATTCTCTTGTTCCCATGAGCCAATCAGAGTTGTTAGAATGGGAGGGACAGGTGAGGTAACGATTTTTATAATGTCTAGGAGTTTACAAATTTTATTTCATAGAAGAAATGTTTGGTGTTATTTTTTCAGAAGGATTATGTGAATATAAAGAGAAAGATTATTTTTATTCGAAACATCCATATATTAGATCAGTAGCTACAATACTAAGTGAAATTACATTTTCAAATCCATTAAGTTTTTCATATGATATTGGTTGACGACCGGACCACTTTATATAAATTATGTTAGCAATGATTTAGAATCTAGATTCTAAACACATCATAAACTGTGTTCATTTTAGGTTTATTAGTTTATTTCACATTAATATAGGTGTATGTGTTTATTTATAAAATTTTAAATTAAGCTGATATTTGTTAAGAGAAACACGTTTTTATTTACTAAACTGTTTTCATATATTCTATATACGTATTAATATATAGCATTTTCATCAATGACATGGTTGATTACCTAAAATTTGTCCTATGATATTGTAAAATTATATAATTTATTGTCTAAATTTAAGGTTTAATTGAAGTTTTGATGAAATATTACTATCTATCTTTAGGTTAAAATTTAAATAACAAGACTATTGTTTTTTTAATTAGATAGATCTATAAAATTATTAATTAAGAAATCTATTACTTTCTAATAGATATTTCATAAATTGGTTGAATATCAAAATTGTCTTCAATGTCTAAGTATATATTTCTTATATTTAGTGTGTATATATATTGAAGTGACTTAAGTATATATATGACTGTTTATTAATGTATGACTTGGCAGTGTCAATCTTCGAATTCAAGTTCTGTTAACGTTGATTAATTCATATTGACAATTTTCAGTATCCATTTTTAATTTATTTAAAATGGTATGTTTATTTCACTCTTACAAGGGATTCTACTGATACAACTCTTAAAAAGTATAGTTTAAACTATAATTATAATACGAATATAATTTTTATTGATGTGGCTGTATCCTTAATTAAACATTATTTCAATCTCCTAAGTTTCACCATTCTTGTACAATTAATAACACAACCGTTATATTTCTATATAAATTTAAACATTAAATTATTATGACTAAAAATAAAATGAAGGGAAATGTTTGGATTTTTTAAATCAAATGTTGGTCGAGATAAAATGTGTTTTTCCGCGAAATGTGTCTTGTCTACTTGTAGAGTGGAGAGAGAGAGAGAGGGAGGGATTTGCGTCGCGTTAAACATTCTGTTTGTTGTTTTATTGAAAAGGTGGAAGGATGGAGGCTTAAGGGTGAGGGATGTAAAAGGGGATGCAGGGTTTGGGGCTGGGAAGGGGAAGAAGGAGGTGGTGTTAGACCTGATGTGATGTATACGACGACGGAAGACGTCGGTAAGGAAAGGAACGATGCCAAGAGGTGTCATCGCGTCGACTTGGAGAAGGCACGCCAGATGAAACTCCCGTCCGTCTGTGAGTCTCCCGTGGCATCTGAACAAAAACTAAATTGAAGAATTTTAGGAGGCTGTGGGCTGAGGGGAGTCTTGTCGACTCCTCTGACACATCGATCTTCTTTTATGAAAAAGTACAAAAAATGGGATCAAAATAAATTAAAATTTTAATTCAAAATAAAGAAGAACGTTTCCTTCCATTATCCTATTACTTTCATGAAAATTGTGTAAAGGAAAATGAGGTTTAATTGGCTTTCAAATTTAATATTTATCTTAGAATAATAAGAATGGTTTTTAGAGCTATTGTCTAAACAATAAAAGGAAATACATATATTTAAAAAAAAAATATTGAATGCATGTTGTGATCCATATTTGCAATATTCTATTTAAAATGGTACTTAATTATCCATCAGGGCTACGATTGTATAGTTAAACTTGGGGAACGGGGATTATAAAGGTAAGATCAAGAGAAAATAAAACACATTTTCACTTAGGGAGAGTGGAAAAACTTTTTGGGGGGAAGGAGGTGGACTCAATAAACAGCGTGATTTGTTTTAATTAAATTGGCACAGTGAAATATCTAAAAAAAACAAATTTAATAAATAAATTAATGATAAAACATGTTTGGTTTTGAGACGTTAACAAAATGATATAATTTATTTCTGATTTAACGGACGTCTTCAAGGTCATTTCAAGGTCAACCGGTATGTCTTATATCAGAATTGTATACTACGGAAAAATACAATAAGCTTTGGTCTGAAACCCTTTTTCACCTGAGGTATATTTTTGATTATATTTAATGGAGTAGAGAAATACGTATGAAGTTTTCAAAAATCTTTTCATTTCATTTGATTATATACTAAAATCTTTATATTGTAAATAAATATAGGCAAAACCTTTCACAAAAAAAAAATCCTTTGTTCTTAGTGGTCATGATATTAAACTACAACAAATGTTCATAATTTTGGTGTTCTACTTCTATACACTCTTCAATTAGCTTAATAAATGTGTTGTGTGTATTTATTAGAGTTTCTAGATCAATATTTCTTCAAGCAATTCAAGATATGTTTTCGGTATACAATGGTATAATACTTCTTTCAAGTAGCCCCATAAGAAGTAAACTGGCGATGTTAAATTTGTTGATCTAACGGGTCAACTAATTGAACCACCTCTGCTGATCCAGCGTCTATTGTAATTTCGATCCAATACCTGTCAAACAGGATAATCATCATACTGAAACCATATAGTCTACCTTTCTTGCAGTAGTGCCAATCTCTGATCTAGAAATTTCTGTAATAATCTCCATTCAAAGTACCATCAATAACTAAAGGGGCAAATCAATTATTTTCCTAAGTCTTTACCAAACTTTCACAGTCTTTCAACTTAGCACAACCACCATGGATTTTCTGCACTCCAATAAATCTTGTTTCATCAGTTGACCTCTCCATGATTCGTTAAACTTTATTCATCATAAAATAATAATCTAAGAAAAAGTTCCTATTCGTTCTTACTTGCTCACTTGCCCATTGGCAGAATTCCACTATAATTTTTAAAAATTCTCCATGAAGCTCTTGATTCAATGACACGGGGTAAGTATGGAAATTAAAATGATTAAATATTTTAAGTACACTACTCTTGGATATTCCTAAATCACCAGAAATCTTACTAGAACCTACATGAGGGTTGTGAGCTACTGCAGCTAGGACTGCGATCTCATTGTATTTAGAGGTAACAATTGCTCGGTGGCTCCTTTTCTTCGATTTTACACAAATTGTTTAGCTACAAGCTAAAAATATCTCCATAAGGGTGTCTTTCTTTCAGAAAAATGATCAACGTTCATTAGAATAACATTATTAACTTTTCTGATACTTTTACCATAAATTAAAGTAGTTTAAGATTTTCGGCAACATAATACCACTACATAGCTCACAATACATAGATTTAAAATAAACTAAAATACCTCACTTTATGAAAAACCACGTATTCTATTTAGTGTAAAAGTTTATTCGTGAGGATCAAAATTTTATATTGGTTTAATTACTATGAAAAATATTAGGTAGATCAATTTCACATTTCGATCCTTATGAACAAACGAATATTTTTGTTTGTGAGAGCGTTTTAATCGTTTTGTTTACACTCTACAAATTCTAGTAGGATATAAAATTAAATAAAAACAGTTTTGAAATCATACGTATTTCGTTACTTCATTAAATATAATTAGAAATAGAGCTTTGGAAAAAAGTATTTCAGACAAATGTGCCTTGTTTTTTTTGTATAAAACGATTTTACAATAAAAAATACAGCATATATTTTGAAAAAAAAAATAGTTTACTTTTATATGACTTGCAGGCTTATACTAAATCAAAAAATTAATTGTGTCATTTTATCAGAGTTTCAAAACGAAGAAACTTTGTGTGGAACATCTTTTCTTAAACACTTTTTTTTTAAATATATTTCGTTGACGAAAATTAAGAGACCACACAGTTTTCCAAACCGTTATCTTGCAATCCCGTCACCAGCAAATTAGTCCAGAATACCTTGACTTTTTCTTAGTCAATTTGCCCGTCGATATGGGATAGTAAATGTTGAGTTCTTCTTTTTGTGATTAATCTCGTGCTACTTTTTGAGTGATTATTTTTCTGACTTTTTTAAAGAATTTGGAAATTACTTTACCGAAATAAGAAAATTATATAAATATTATCATTCTCTCTTGGTTTAGTAAACAAATCAATAATGTTTCTTATAGTGTTTATAGTAAATTGAATAATCACATTTAAAAAAAACTTCCCTACTTTCTACTAAATTATTACCTTTTAATTTATGTTTTAAAGAAAAAACACTTAATATTATTACGATCAGTAAGGAAAATAATAAAATATTGTTCGATAAAAAAAACTATGCTACATGAAAGGATGCAACCATACATAAACATTTGCACATATGGACAGATGTGTAAGCTGAAGACATATTGGTTTACCAGGAAATTGTTTTATGAAGTTAGGTGCACATAATGACGTATCGCACTCCTGAGATTAATTTTCCTTTTATGGTCTTACAAAATAATATATAAATGAACAAATGTGATATGGAAAACAATAAGCACTGACGTTTTTGAATGGAATTAATATGCCCAAAACTTTACAAAGTGAAATTGACCTATATCCACTCTTATGTTCTTTTAACCCTCTTGTTGTTCACCATACGACTAGGTCCCGTTATTCCGGTATTATTAATTATTAAAAGTAATAATGGTTTAGTATGTTTTCATTATCTATAGACATTTTGTAGGGATTCGATACAATTTACTTGATTACATATATGTTGTAGTCTACACACAAAGTGATAAGACCTTGATATATAATCTTGGGATAGGTCATTAATTAGATAAATGTCTTGATGTGAAAATATATTGGAGGAACATAAATATATAACTATATCTTTCCTTAGTATATTGCCTCATATCAGGGTAAGTGAAGAGTCCACCATTGTGCTATTTTACTTAATTGGTTTTCACCATACCTTTATAAAGTACATTTATCCATGATTTGAACTCCAATCTACCCAACAACATCAGCAATCCAGTATATAATAAAAATGTTGCATTAGAGTTAGACCAAATAGCCGCTGATGCTGGTTAAAGAAAAGACACATTAAGTTAAACATTGTTCGCTCATCTCACTATTTAGAGAATTTTAAAAATAATTTAATGTAATTTTAAATAAATAAATTATACCTAGCATGGATAAGTATTCTGAAAGATATACAGTTACAGCATATTTATTTGTTCAATACAATCATTTCTTTAGTTCGTGGTTGTATGGATTTAAGTGCTTGCAAATTGTCTTAAACAAATAATTCCTCTTTTATTTATTAAAATAAAAATATTGTCAGTCATAATGCTTACACAAACATGTTAAGGCGATTGGCCTTTTCCATTTGGCGTGGAAATACAGAGCCGCGGGAACAAACATATATTTTCAAGAATTTTTACTGTTTTGACATTTTCTTTTCGGAAACATTTTGTTCAAGAATAAAAGCATGTTTATAAAGTTATACTTTTTAAAGTATATATACACACCTCTATAATTTTAACACTGATCAAAAATCAATAAAATAGACATTTTTCAAATTGCTGGCATCATAACAAAAAATAAGAAAATGTATCAATTAATAAACATAGATACATTTTCTTTGAAGGGGTGTTGAAAATATTAACATAAAAATTTCACTCTCTCTTGATACAACTGATATTTCCAAACGTATGATTTCTCCGCAAGACCTGTCCGGTAGCTAGCACCATCTACGGTTTCCGTGATCCGTCTGTTATTGTTGGTGCATAAGGATACTTTGATCGGTTTTGAAGCCACGCCCCACACTTCACCCTCCCACCCACCATCCCATAAAATGAGTTTTAGACTTGCACTTGACAAGGCCAAGGGCCTTAATAGAGCTACTATTACTTTTTAGCAGGTTATGAAAAAACAGCTACCTATGTGTATCCTCCTCATGACACATAATTAAAGTTTTCTTATAAAAAATGTACCAAAGGTAGAATCAATATGCTGAATTTTTTCCCGATATCAATAGACATAGGGTGGGATGAAAGATTACGAGGGTTAAAGTCTGATTTTTTTCTAGCTTGGAGAGCCCAAAATATTATTGGCAAATATAAAAAAAAAAGCTTGAGTAGAAACTTTTGGTTTAACCTACTACACATAAAACTCTAATGAACTCTTGAATATTCGTCATCAGCATCGTTGAATTGGATCAGAATCTTTTAAAATGAATATAAAAAGGGTTGTCCATATTCTACGATGCCCACGACAGACATAAATAACAGGGTTTTGAAAAAAACATTTTCAGAAAAACAATCTAAGCATAGAGGACTATACTGAAGATAAATTGGATTTATTTTATCCAAAAAATAGTTTAGATAAAAATGTGCAAATTTATTATCTACGTTATTTTCCAGCCCAACTTAATGATCTACTATATATTACTATCGGGAAATTACAATTAATAAAATCTTTTGGTTTCACAATAGGGGGAAAAAGTGCCAATATATTAAACTGTTATAACTCTAATTTGAACGAATGAGAATTTCTATTCAAATATTAATGATATTAAGCTTCTGTTCATATAACATTAACATGTTTTTTTTTAGTCACATACTGTATATTTTACAGCTGGCCTAGAAATACACATTGACGTAAGCCTGGTTTATGTCTGAGTTTTTTTTTTTTACTAGAACTTTTATTGTTGGATCTGGAGAATTTCTTCCATCTGGTGTTTATGGGCACATTCATCTTGGAAATGTGTAGTGGACAGAGTGGGCCGGCTTCCGTGACGCACGTTTGATTAAGAATAGTAGAAAGATAGAGAGAGAAAGAGCCATGAAAACAAAGAGAAGAAAAAATGGAGGAGGAGGAGGAGGAATAAAAGTAGAATTCTGACGTAATTAAAATTACAGATGTTAATTAATAACGAGGGAGAGAATATATATCAAATTATACCCCCTATTCCACCATCCCTATAGAAAAATTATATCACAGCCTTGTGAAAGGGGTGGGTGCAATCATTTAAACATTTATTTTCCTTACACTCTATGAAGCATATTAAAATAAACTGGGATATTAATTGAATTCTAGTTTTAGCAATAAAGTGCAACATATTTTAGTGACGCCAAATATTGTATTCTTAATATAAATAAAATAATAATAATAAATATTAATTTATAATTTAGCTTTAAAACTAGTGAAATTGATAGAAAAAAATACTAATAAAATTTACAACTGATTAACATATTTTATTAAACATCTTTTAAATATAGTGATTTATGTTACAAATGTACCAAAATAGTTTTAATACAATAGAAACTCATTAGTGCTTATTAATACTAACCTGAAAAAAAAAATATTATATCTCTCAAATAAAATATACCATATTAATATTATACGTACTAATACTCACCAGCAAGAAATGAGATACCAATAGTAATCAATTTTGGAAAATTTCCTTTCTTATGAGCCTACAAAAAAATTTTAGCGAGTAATAATGCAGGGCATCGAGGAAAATATAATTATAAATTAGTTTGTAAATATGCTTACAGAATATAGAAATAGTCTAATAACTATAGTTTAAAAATGTGTGGAGCCTAATTACATTTTAAAAATATATATTGTAAAATGTGTAATAGAGTTTAGCATTTAAAGCAGGGGTTTCTATCCACGACCATCAAAATATTACTTCTCGTCCGAATTTGATATGCAAACTAGAGATTTCAAAGTGCTATATTTTAATAGGTGTATATGTATATATATATATATATATATATTTTAATAGGTATATATATATATATATTAACATTTATAAACATACACTCTCTGGCAACAGCGTGTGTTTATTTATATTTTACTACTCAAATGTGAACAGGACGCACAGTTCCCTAGAAATACTACCTTGTAAAGCGGGCGGGCGGTTCGTGGAAAGGAAAGATAAAAAGAGTGAATGCGGTATCGGAACACACGACAATATTCTGTATTACATATTCTAGTTGCGGCTGCTACTAATGATTGTCCTGGTTTCGGTTACGGCCCCCTACTATGTACTCCCCCAGCCCTCTTCACCCCGACTCATGGCCGCACAAACACCCCCTCCCCCCTTCGCCGGCCCACCTAAACCAACCTTCACTCCTCCTTCCCCTTACACCCCCACAACGTGGCCGATGGAATGGTAAAGGTTTGATTACTGATACGCATCTTTTCACCGAAACACACACAAACAAGTATACCGATGAAAGGTTAATTTCTAGTAACCTTTAATATTATTATTATTATTATTATTATTATTAGCACCACGTCTTAGCCTACTACCCGTTCGGGTTATACGCACTTACGCTAATGTGTAATGGTAGGGTGATTGTGATATGAAATGGAGGACCTACAGTTTAACGTGGAATCCGAACCACGGTGGAGGCCTGGCATTCCCCACATTCACAAGATGTCTTGTCAGAGGTGAAGGAAGGGTTTGGTAATCAGATAAATCTTTACCGGGACCGAGGATCGAACCCCGGCCGCCAGCATAGAAGTCTGACACCTTACCCCTAGACCGCCAGGTCACCTATTTGTTCATATTAAATAGTTTATTAAAGAAATTTGTTCTTGTTAATGTTAAATATGTATTTATAGGCCAAAGCACATGACATACTGGGCCTAAAGAAACTATCAATCTGTTTTGTTATTATTTAGAGATTATAATAAATTAGTATCCGTTTGAATATTAATTATATTTGTTTTGAAAGGAATAAGAAGATATAATTTGGAGGAAACTTACTAGAATGTGCGGGGAACAGGAGTGTAAAACAGTATTGAAACCAACCTCTTGAGCAACAAAAGTTTAAAAACATAAATCTACGACAGTATCACAAAGGAAACTAAACTAACCCGCCCGCATCAGTGGAAAGGAAAAAAGGCAAAAGGCTCATCTGGTCAAACTTTGGGCTTATATTTAAGCTGGGTGAATTGGAAACTATGGTTTCGTAAATATTTTCCCACGCTCTCTTCAAGCAATGGGAGTGTATATTCCGGTCCCCAAACTAGATTAGCGGAGGGCTACACTAATACTTGTTTGAGTAATACGCCCATGTAATAACTACGCTAATATTTTAGGAACTAGGAAGGTTAGACTAAGAGGAAGTTTACAAGTATTAGCGTGGAGAGAGCGAGAGTTGTAAGCCATTTATTGGAAATATATGTATGCTTGTATATGGATGACTGCATTATCGACGAAAGGAAATTATATAATTAAGACAAGAAAACTTCTCAAATTAAATAATATTAAAATAATGAATTAACTAACGTCAGAAAACACAGATCGACAAGTCATAGCAATCAAATCCTTTGTAGGAGTCAAAATATAATCCTCAAAACAAAATGATTGACATTGAAAAGGATTTGATATAGATGAGTTAAGAAAAAAACTCTCTTGCATTGAAGGCTACTAAATTACAGAACCCATTTGTAGCACTAAATGTAGCATTCCTTCATATAGAGAGAATAACAGAATAATAGCCTGACATAAATGTAGGTTGGTTTAACTTGAGTAGAGTTGTTCTTCATGTGAAGTAGACAACAGTGATACATATCAGGGCCTTAACTCTAACTCTTATATAGATTCTAACACATCTGATTCTGATTCCGAAACTCAACCTGAATCTCAACCTTAACCATATGAGTAGGTTTAAATTGATGGGGGTCTTGAGCTGGAACAAATAAGTTATGAAATAAGAAAAAAAGAGTAACTGACCAATATATGTGGAAAAATAATAAAATCAAATTGTTAAGGAACTAGGGCAAGAGCTATATTTCTCTCTCAAAGGCTAATATAAATTTCGATGCAAGGAAACTGAGAGAACATCAGAATTAAAAATGTAGGATAAATTTGTGAAAAAATAAATGAGGATGAGAGAAAAAAATGGAAAAAAATTTGAGTTATAAGGTATGTAGCCCATCTGGACCAACTTATGAAATTTCTCAATACGTGTCCATAGTAAGATCTGCTAAGAAAACAAATAAATTGTTTATAGTGTAATAAAATTTGACATCAGAAGAAAATGTTTTTTGAAGATGAAAACATGTGTTATGTTTTCACATTACAGTTACTATTGATTTTTATTGGAACACCTTACATTGTTTTAGAAATGGATACACCAAATTTTATTATGTTAACCACTTGCATTAATGATACGTATTACTACTTCAAAAAATATTAAATCTTGTCAAAATTGTGGACACAAAAGTCATGACATTTGAAAAGAGAAAACTGTAACATCGTATTCAGATTATGGTTTCAAGAAAAATAAAGCAAGCGTTTCAAGACCAAACCTACGGTGGTAAAAGATGGGTGGTAATTATGTTGAATTAAAACAGGCTTTCACAGAAAACTCGTTTTTAATAAATAGTAAGAAATGTAAACCTTAAAACTTAATCAAGTGTAAATCTATACCTAATTAATAGTTTGATTACTACAAATATATATGCGAGTAATACTAATATTTCCTAGTAATTAAAAGTAGTATTTTTGTACTTTGCTACAATTAAAAGTTTTCATGTTTTGTGTGCTAAATATGGTCAAATGTGTCATAGCATACAAAATCAGTCACATGGTATTGTTTTACAAAATTACATAAGTTCAAAAAGGGGTGAAAATAATCCCAATAAGGGTTAGTTCTGATCAAATAAAATAATTTAACAGTAGTATATACTCTATGGAAAATACCAGAATGATAATTTAGTTTGAGTTTTAATGGACTTAGCGTATTTAGCCATAAGCTTTTAAAACTGACAGTTCTGAATAAATGTAGGTCTAACCTGTGATATTATTTAAATCTCCTTCTTACATACATATTTATATGTATTAAGTGCTTTAAAATATCAATAATATATATTATTTAAACCGATTTACATCACAAGCATAAGTTATTATTTGGAAAACATTAGTTATAATTAACAAGTGGTTTAAAATAGTTGTAATAATACAAATTATTATTTTATCCTATTTAATCTTAAATCATAGCTCAATTTTCAGAAGACAATAGGTGTAAATTAAATAAACTACTGGATTTGGGTTGCGAGTAAAAATATATTTAAGCCATTGAAATACCTTTCAACTATGTAAAATACATTATGAAACCTTAGGTTTCAAAATGTAATAGGATTATTTAAATAATAAAATTCTTCTTACTATTTAACCAACTATTCTTTTATATCCATAGGTAAATGTAAGATTTGGTTAAGTTTGCTATATACATTCATATATTGAGCCATGATTGGAATCTGTAACTTTTAGAAATTATGTTTATCTGGCCCAAGACTAAACCAATATATTGGACATTGAAATAATTAATAAACCACGTTTACCGAAAGAAGTGTTCCTGGTATGGCATTTATATATTTATGGGATCATAATATACTTATATACTTATATATATATATATATATAAGTATATAAGCTCGACACTTAAACTGCTAGATATGTCCAAATTTCTAAAAAATATCCAATCCATCATTCATTCAGGTTCACCATTCATGTACAAATATTTTCAGGAATCAATGATTGATTCAGACTGACATTTAAAAAAACTTGTATTAATGAAAGTTTATTTGTAATCATTACTACAAATGCAACTTATTTTAAAATTAATTTAAAACCCCAAGAGAATCCGAGAGTAAAAACCGACTACCAAAGGTTCATACCCCTGCGGTAGCACCCGTTGCAGCACATGTGGAATCCACCTACCAGCTACATCCTTCAACAGCAAAGTAACCAAATTGGAATACAAGATCCCTGGTTATTACAATTGCAAAACCAATAACTTGATATATCAACTACAGTGCAAATCATGTGATGCAGAATATATAGGCCTCACTACAGGTTCTCTCAGAGAGTGAATGAACAATCATCGTTTTGACACAAACCACAAAGATCCGGACAAGTCTGTACCCATCTATGTCGGTACCCACAACCAGGACTTTAAAACCTGCTACCCCACCAAAATATTAAGAGCATTTCCCAAACAATACAACAGTTCTCAACTTAGACAGTGGGAACTGGCCCACTAATGGATTACCAAATCAAGATTACCACCAGGCCTCAACATAAGATAGTTTATTTTATTTCTACAATATTATTATTTTTCAAATTAACAGTATTACTATAACTATTTTTAAAAATATCATTTTTATTATCATTATTTTCTTATCTATTATTATTATCATCATCATCATCATCATCATAAGTTTTCTATAAATATTAACATTAATCAAGGAATTTATCTTTGCTCCCAAAAACAGTTGGTAAAATTTGTTTCTAACAGTTTCTTTTTAAAATTCAAAATGGAGTAATCCATTGTTTGTGTTATTTGTACTCTCTTCTTCTTTGTGTTTGATAAAGGCAACAATGCCAAAATATTATTCTATTTGTGTTAAAATGTGTGTGTGACTACTTCTACTATAGAAGACAGTAGAATGGAAGAAGATGTCACCTTTGTGCATTGGACTCTTCCCACATTTTTCCTCTTTCCCTAGGTGGGCTCTATTCATCAAATTTATTCTTAGTAGTTAATTTTTACTTTTTCTATAGTATTATCAATTTCCTTTATTAAAAAATTATCTAGCTATTGGGCCACCTCATTTTTAAACAGATAATATAATAGTAAATTTGTGATAGTCTTTACATAAACCAAATCGTTAAAATAACAATCACCATATATATATAGCTATGTACAATTATTTTGATTTTATAATCCTAAGATTACACCGGTAGGTATCAAATTGGTTGTTATTAATTCTTAAAAAGCGAATGGTTCAAAGTTTCTAAGCAGTTGGTAACTAAAAATCGAGGTATATATTATTGTTTTTTTTATTGTTACAAACGTGTCTATTTATAAGCTTCCTTATGTTATTGACACTAAGCGTTGTATTAACGTCAAGTTTAATACTTATACTTTCTATATGCATCCTTCCCTTATCGTTTTTCAGATAAAAAATGGAGGGAAACGTCGATTGGTTTACATTTTTTTTTCAGATGCTACTGGAATTAGCATCGGAAGGAACGTGCTTGTTTTACGAAATTTCTTTGTTACCCGCACACAAACAACTTCCTAAACAAATAACACTGAACATCATATTAAGTTTCGCAAGAAATATTTTAAATGTAAAATATAAAACATTTTTGAACAAATTAAATGCATATCTTCACGTTTTATATTTATTAAATCGAATAATTTTCTAATATTATGAAAACCGAAATAAACTTTACTTAAAAACTACTATTATTACCAAATATATGAACAGGCGGAACTCATTTAGCTAAACAAAAATTTTTATATATTGATTCCCTATTGAAATTTGATTATTAATGAGCTACTACTTTATTGAAGATTGATTATGGTGGTCGAGTGGTATAAATCTCAGGTTCATTTAGTCTGGTTTACCGATAAACAATAAATATTTCAAATCCCAGCTATGAGTATTGACACAAATTATTACTAAATGTTTTCCACTCCTCTTCCAGTACATTTTCTCTAAAACTCTAGCTTCTTAATCAAAAATCCTATTAGTGAAATTAATATTTATGGCGAAAACACAAAAGGGTAATGATAAGTATGGAAATATTTAATTGAAGTATTAAATTAAATTGAATGTGCTTATAATTTCAATGAATCCTGTTTATTAGCCAATAAGTCTATTTTTAATTTTAGCAGGAACAGCTCTCTAGGATGGTAAAAAATATACAAACAAATAATTTACTCATATAAAAAAAGAAGATAAACTAACGGTCACGTATTTATATTGAATTTAATATCTGATACTGTTATTATTTTTATTGATCACAAACATAACTTCAATACACAAGGGCTCAAAAGTTTAAACATGAAAAGGAAACAATGGAATCTAAGATAATCTCTTGAACCAGATTTTTTTTAGCACCGCATCTTACTACTCATTCTGGCTTTACGCTTGTGCAATAATTAGGCTAAAGAGCTAGGGATAAGGAACGCTGAGTTTGTAGGAATTGTCCTTGCATTTTCGGGGAGAGATAGTGTGAAAAATAATTTAGGAAAAACCTTCCTCAATATGCCCGATTAGGATTGAACCACTATCTTCTTATTAACAGCAGTCTACTATATTGTGAGAGTAAAACCTTAGAGCAGCTGGCAACCATAATGGGTAGTTAGAATACTAAAACACTTATTGTTGAACCAAACTTACATTTCTCACGGTTACCACTTTATTTCTCTTAAGTATAATGTATGTAAATACAACCTCTGTACAAACCAACTATTGTTTGTTCCGGTTGTGTTTCTAATGGTTTTAGTTAGCTAACGAAAGCATGGAGACTCAAAACTATAGAATAAGCTATGTGTGACCGTAGGCACTGTGTATAAACATCAGCAGTCCGAGGTAAAGCTTTCTAACTACATTATAATTTCAAGCTGTCTTATAAAAAAAAACATAGCACTCTTGTAAATAAATGAAAATAAATATAAACATAAAAGTTTAAATAAACATTAGAGTTGGTTTTTCATAATGATACATTTAATAATCATGTTAAATATTAATTATCTTTGAAAAAAGTATACTATAGAAAAATTATAATTTTGAAATTAACTCAAATTGAAAATTAAATAATTCTTTAATCTTAAGAACCAAGCCAAAAACCTTTCACTTACTAAGCGGACATCAATTAATTATCTCAAATATTAAACTAGTCTTCTAGCTGGATATTATTTTAAAATATTAAGTGTGTTCATGACATGTCTTTATTGTTCTTGGATTGATTGAGTAATTTTATAGATATATAAAAATTGTGTATATTCACCATGCCCTTATTGGGTGTTCCATTTGAATTTTTTATATTATATGTACTGGTATTTAACTATATTTATTAATAACGTGATATTTACACATTTATAAATATAGGCTATATAGCCTATATATATATATAATGTAGTAAAGCTTTTGCTATTGATAGTGTATATTTAGTTATCAATATGTCTACAGATATATACTCTTTCACTTAATTAAACATATGTTGATCATTCATTAAATATATAGTTCTAACGAAACTCCGCCTGAAGTGATAAAGCGAGTGTTTGCATCCACCCATCACAGAGGTGTGTTTTGGCAACCATGTGGTGAAAAGGGTTGGTTGGTAGGGCAGAGAGGGAAGGGGTGAGGGGGAATGGTATCGCTTAGGGAAGTGAGTTAGAAGGGGAGACGAGGAAGGAAGGAGAGCAGATCCAGTAATACTAACGAGGGAGGCTGTGTCGACCAACTTCGATCGCTAAACGAATGATGACTGCTAAAAACGAAATAGTAGTAGTAGTAAGAGAGAGAGAGTGAGAGAGAGAAAGAGGCCTCACGTACAGATGAATAGAAAAAGAGAAATGCCAGTGGACTAAAAGACAGTGTCAGGCAAATAAAATAAAGGGAAGAAAAGTAAAGAGAAAATTACTAATAGTGTAAAAAAGAAAGTTATAGTGTTCAGAGACAAAATGGAGAGAGATCACTTGATGCCTCTGCTACATTTAATCTCTTTTGGTAATGTGATGGTGGTAAATACTAGTTCCCGTGACAGGATGGGGTATTTTTGACTCATATATTTGATAATAATTACTAGGGTACCATGTTATGGGACTGTAAATTTAGTGTTTTTTACATTTATTCTGAATAATAGTTTCTTTTATCATAATAACTTATATTTAATACTACTTTTGATGCAACTCAGATTTTCGAAATAATATAAACTTAACGTTGTAGCATATTTCGATAGTAGTTTAAACTACAATCTGAGGTAGATGTGAATAACATTTTTTGACAGTTATAAACTAAGACAGTTTTATACATCAAGTTATGTGAGTTTGAGCTGTCACATTTTACAGATAATATCAATATTTATACATCTGCGTGTCTGAGCTACATCGCTCATTGTCCAGTTTATGGGAAGATTAGCCAGTACTAATGTACCGTTTCTCAGGGGACCCCCGAACCTACTAAACGTACATCCTTTTCCGTGGAGGCTCCTTCCATGTCCCGATGAGATGAGGTGATGATGATAGTAGAAATGAATGTGTGGAGTCAGTAGAAATTCTTAAACCTAACTTAAGCCTAACTAACCAAGCTCTGGTGACCATTTGTATAATTCCTCTTTCAGGATAATTACCTATCGTATCAGCCTAGAATCGGACCACGGGACCTTTAGGTTTGAAACCAGCTAACTGGTTCCTCTGACCTTATATCTATGAAATAGCTCTAATAAAGAGTAATATATAATCAATATAATAAATATAGATCTAAAAATGTATTTATTTTTAACTTTCAAATGTTATTTGCCAATAAAGTTATCTATAGGATATATGTGTGCACCGCAACTTACTACCAGGACGGGCTTCTTGCATATTTATTTTAATGAAGAAGATAAGAGTTTAAAATAAATATAGCCGCATTATCGTTGAAAACGATAGTGAGAAACCGTACAATAAAAAACTCCCTGGGTATAACCCAACAAGGACTCGAACTTCAGCGTCCCCATGATTGCTAATCTAATATGTTACTCGAATCACACAATAGACCATACAGCCACCAATGTGTATCTAGAATACCTTAAACTTGATATTTAATACAAGAATACCCGCTTAAGTGGATTCATGGTCTAAGACGCTACTCTTACAACTCTTTAGACTGATGATAATGGGAAGATCGTGGTTTGATCCCAGTTTGGTGTAACTAATTCCCACTTTCTTTCCACACAAATGTGGGTACACGTTCCCCAAATTCATTTTTCCTCATCCCCAGCTCATTAGTGTAATTAGTATATAAGCGTATAACCCGAATATGGGGTGTTATAAATACACGTTTAAAAGATCGTTTGAATTGCGTTCATTTAGTATGACTGACAAGGTTTAAGTTGAATGCAACAACAAAAGTTAAAATTATTTCACTTTGTTTTATAGCTTACTCTGTAGTTTTCATTTAAATATAATTATATTACTAATGTATATCTTTAATAAACTATTTACAAATAAGTTTAATATTTTGAAAGTATTTGTTTCAAAACAAGTTGAAAGCTTAAATATATTATGGGATTGAAACATTATTGATTGCCTTAGCTCACTCAGGAGTCAGAGTATAATTTATAGATGCATAGCCAACAAATTTACCAGGTCACAGATAATTAATGCAGACTATTTAAAATTAATTAAAACACGTTTAAATAGAGGGTGAACTTATTGGATAGCTACTTGGAAGGGGTCAACAACAAGTCGATTTCGTGGTAGTTTTTATTTAATCATTATGATTATTAGCACCGCGTCTTACTACCCGTTCGGGTTGTACGCACTTACGCTAATGTGTAAAGGTAGGGTGATTGTGAGATGAAATGGAAATGGAGGACCTACAGTTTAACGTGGAATCCGAACCACGGTGGAGGCCTGGCATTCCTCACATTCACAAGATGTCTTGTCAGAGTTTATTTAATCATGCAAGAAGATTACCTTTTCATTAAAAGTCACTGATAAAGTTTATAAAGTAGGCGTACTTCAAAATATTACATCAAATACTTTCAAAAAATATATCAAGTGCTTACAGAAAATTTAGGAGTAAGCAATGTAGTTATTTGGTCATAATAAGTAATGTTAAAAGAAAATAAATAAATATTAGTATAACAATAAACATTTTATTTACTTTTAATTTTTATATAAGTGTGTAAAAATAAATATTTGAGTAAATGTTACATTTTAGTATATTATGTGTATAAAAAATAATAGGCTAAAATAAAGTAGAAAAATATGAATGTTGTGGGAATTTAAAGAGCGTGTCAGTCGATTGTGGGATAAAAAGGTTGCCAAACTTTGATATACTTAATATTACTAATATTTTTTGCAGACGGGAAACGCACTCTCGTTGACGTGAAGAGAGCGGATGGAAAAATTAAAATAATCAAACACATACCTGCTAGGTCGGAAACATGTAGTAAATATTCCAAGTATATCTTGTCTGTTTTGTAGGTGAAGGGGACGTCAGGTTTCCAATCCTGGTTAAGTGTTCTGAGGTTAGTTCATCCTAAATGGTTTTACCCACAACCAATAAGCAAATGCGTATTAATTTCGTCTAAATTCTACCATTCTCACTTTATAAATGTTATTAAATGTTGGTGTGTATTTACAGCTAGTAAGACACGATGAAATAGTTAAATAAATCAGATCATCAACCGCAAATCCCCTGTGAAGAATTAGAACCATTACCTCATTGTCATTGGTAATATATTATATTGTGAGACTGATTCTTTAGACCGTGGGACTACAAGTACAGATATAATGAAAGGGAAGCAAAGGTTAGAATCTTGGTCGAGTGAATTAAGGGTAGATTTGTCATTTAATATATTTTGTTCTGCACCCGTTTGGTTTATACGCTACGCATGTGTACTAACTACGCTAATGGTCTCAGTGATAAGGAGGGTTAAATTTATAGGAAGTGAACCCACATTTGTGTGGAAGGAGTGAGGACAATATTTTAGGAATATCACTTACATTACATCCGACTCAGATTTGAGCTTAGATATTCCTATCCTCTGAAATACAGTCAATTTCGAGAGTGACGCCTTAGACCATCTGGCCACTGAGGCGGGTTTAATCTAATATCAATCTATATTGTCTGCCAAATGCTATATATAATTTTATCTTCCCACTAATACGCGTACACTTCCTAAAAGTATTTCCCTCTCTATTCGTAGTTCTTGATTTATTCCGTAAATATCCTTTGTGTTAAGCATACCAATATGAGATACTATAAAATATATATTAATTTATTTAAATCAAATTTTATTTAAATATTAAAATTTATAATTTACAAATTTACTAAGTCTTTTTACTAAACTAACATATGTTAAAAGAAGCAGTAGTAGTTGTTAACGAAGCTTTCAATAAAAAGCATGGTTTATTTGACATTAAATAAATTATTTTTAAATCAAATGGCCTTTAAAATAATGCAAGTTTAAAAGGCTTTGATTTATAAATGCAACACCTACATGTTGTTGTTTTTATCCTGGGCGTCTAGTATATGGTTGTAAAATGACAAATTCATCTTGGTGAATTTAATGACCATAGAACAAACCTAAAAATAATTTAAAATGTGTTTGTAAAAATTGACTATTACTTATACAAACATTTTCTGTTATAATTTCTATTTTTCTATAAATCATATATGTCATGGTCAAATAGTTACATTTGGGTTTGGGTGTTTCTCTAATATACGGTTATTTTTATAAGGATTTCTGAAAATATAAGCAAAAAGATATTCTATAAATATGTAACACATAGTAGACTAATTTTCTAAACTAAATATATATATATATATATATATATATATATATATACACAAACATACCTGTAAAAACTCTAAAAACCTGGACTTGTAATATGAAACCACTCATTGCTACTAGGTTTGACATAAAATGTATAATTTTTATACAAACTACACAAAGAGAAGTCAGGTTTTTTTATGTTTATATGGAATTGCACTAAAATATTTTCCTCATTTATAATACTGTAATTAAATTAACTATCAACTGGATTAATGCTTTAATACTTATTTGTAGCGTCACATCGAGAGTTACCTGAATAATTGAGAAAATTATTTCCTAAGTATTAATTATAGATGTGAGTAATAACTCACTAATACAAGCGTTGACTTTGTCTCAAGTAATATATTTGTTGTACACTCCGTTTATGGCTCCCCTATGGTTCTATTAAATAAACTTCACCATAGAGGTAATAGGAAATATTAGCTTGTTGCCTCTCAAATTGAATGAAGTATCAATTATACAATTATTTGTTTCATTTGTTTGTCTTGAATCTGATTTTTACTTACTCTCGTTACCTCAGAGAGAAAGTATTCTGATCGTCAAAAAAATATAGCTTGAGATTTTGATAAAAGTGGACATTTCATGACCACCTTAAACCAAAATTTGATTTCCGCGATGCCGTCTCTCTGTACCTTGGCCTAGAGTAGAAACTATTTTGCTGATTGTGCTAAATCTTGGTATCTGGGGTGTTCCTGAAGTCCTGCAGAGGGACATTTGGAAATAGATATCCAACCTTAGATTTAAGGGTAGTTTTCTTAAGAGCAAAAAGGGGAAGAATTTATTTTATCAAAATTCTGTTAAACGATTTAGATTATTTTTTATATCTTAAAACTGTTTATCTTTATAAACAAGATGGCAGTTCTCATTTTCTCATCAACATTACTTTGAGGGTACTATAATTAGGCGAAATATTCCAATTTTCATAATTTCTCAGCAACTATTTCAGAAACGAAATAAATTATCATTTTAAAGTTGTATTATTATTTAAGATAAAACATATTTTAGGTAAGATATATTTTTATAAAACCAATAATTTCTAAGTTATAAATAAATAAATATGTATTGGAAAGTATTGAAACTTATATATATATATATATATAATACGGGTATCTGAATGAATTTGATTCTGAGGCTCTTTGCTGGACAAATATATTTCTTAGTTTCCCGTGTTGCCTTAACCTCCTCACTTGCCATTAGAGTCATCGACAAGTACAGGAAGTTTTGGCTGATTTGTTATGCGAGTTACAGGTTGTTTTCACAGACCCTTATCTTCGTTGCATGAACTTAGCATTACATGAATTGGTAACTTTGATTTAAAAATACACGTTTTTGGGTTTTTGTAGCCCGACTAAGGATGTCCATATTGACAGAAGCGTCAGGCTAGGTCACCTGCAAAAGGGCTGTATTGTTTTGCGAATTAAAGGCAGCATACGCTAGCCCTTATCCTCATGGAATAATGGTGAGAAATGGATGATTTCATTTGATGAGTGATGGAATGATTATGAGGTTGTGACTGTTACCGTGTTACCTTTTACAGTTACCGTTTTACCTTGTTACCATTTACCTTGTTATTTTTTACCTTATCATTTAAATTTTTTTTATCGTGTTACCTCTTTACTCTAGCCTTGGCCGTTTATATGGTCTTTCTTCCTGCGGGTCGTAGTTACCTAGTGTCCTTATGATGGGGTTTTCATGGTTTACTTCTTGTTCATAAAACCTGTTTCTTTTTTCATGGAAGAGCTCGGCGAGTGTCTTGCTTTTTGTCATTGTGTGTAGCTGCTCGATTCTTGTCCGTATATCCGCACCAGTTTTAGTCCTGAGTATTTTATTTTGGGTTGTTTGGAGTTTGCTGAGATTGGTCTTGGCTGCATAGCCCCATACTACGCAGCCGTAAAGTATGATCGGTTGTGTCACGCATATATCGTAAGTTTTGTTTGTTGACTTAGTTGATTACCTTTAAGAAGCGGGTAAAGTTGAATGAAAACCGCCTTGGCCTTCCTGTTGGTTTCAGCGGTGTGTTTTGCCCATGTTAACTTCTTGTCTATATGTATCCCTAGGTATTTTGTGTCAGTCTTGAATGGTATTTCTTCTTGGTATATCGTAAAGTTTTCCGGTGGTATCTGTCTTCTTCTGGATACGACTAAGTGCTGTTGATTTGGTTGCATTTACTCTGATTCTCCATTTGGAGAGCCAGGATTCAAAAGTATTTAGGTATCGTTGAATTGCTAAAGAGGCGTAGTAGATGTTTCTTTCCTTGGTGTATATCAAAGTATCGTCGGCAAAAAGTCTTATAGTCATACTCGGTTTGGTCGGGACGTCTGACACGTAGATGTTATACAAGAATGGAGCCAGCACTGACCCTTGCGGTACTACAGCCTTTGCTTGTACTCTTTCCGATAGGGTGCCTTCGACAGATACTTGAAATTGTCTATTATTAAGGTAGTTGTAAATCAGATGTATATCGCCACGTAGGGAAGTTATAATTTATAATTTTTTGGATAAGGCCGAGATGCCATACCTTATCGAACGCTTTCTCCACGTTAAGAAATATGGCTATTAGATATTCGCGGTTGTTGAAGGAGTCAATGGCGTCTTCATTGAAGTTCAGTTATGAGTGGATGGTTGAATGGTGTCTTTTGAAGCCAAATTGAAGGTCTGGAATTATCTTGTGTTCTTGTGTGTGTCTTTTTAGTCTTTTTAGTATCAGTATTTCAAATAGTTTACTTGTCGTGTTTAATAGACTTATAGGGTGCCTATTTTGAGGGAAGATGGCGTTTTATCCAGGTTTTGGAATGGTTACCACCTTAACCTCTTTCCAGATATTAGGGAAATATGCAATTTTAAGGGCTGCGTTGAAAATCAGTGTAAGGTGGTCTATTGCTGTTTCGGGTATGATCTTTTATCATTTCGTTTTTAACTCTGTCTAGTCCTGTGGCCTTGTTCTGTTTTAGCTGTTTGATAGTGGCTTGGAGCTCTTGTTTTTTTGACAGGGGTTGGTGTCTCTGTTATGTGTCCTTGTATGAAGTTATTGACTGATCTGGTAACTTCTCTGTTGAAATTTTCGTCTTGTATGGGATTAGGCTTAAGTTGATCTTCTAGAGTTAGTGCTATTGCTTTTGCTTTGTACCCACTGTTGTAAGCCATTCCCAGTTGCCCGTGGATGGCTGGCGTGTTGGATCTTTTTGAAGTCCCTTTAAGTACTTTGGTTAGGGTCCAGGTTTTCTGCAGGTTTGTGGCTGTGTCAGTAACAAATGTTTTAAAGTTGTTTGTCCTGATTTGGTTGACTGTTCTTTTTACTATTGCCTTGAATCTGTTGTATCTGATGCGTTCGTTAGGAGTTCTTAGTCTCTGCCAGTCCCTACTTGCTTCCCTCTTAAGAGCTAGCAAATATTTTTAATTCAGGGTGGTCGGTTTTGAATTCATGTTGTTTTTGTGATGTCGTAGTGTTGAGCTTGTAGGATTCTTGCAGGGTTGTTGTATATAAGTCTATGGTTGCGTCGATGTCTTGCTCAGTATGTATGTTTATGTTCCTTGGTAGGGCTTATTGTAGGTCCAATTTGTGTATTAATTCCAGTCGGTCGTGCTTATTTTTGGTTTGCGCCAGTTGGTTTGATGTTCAAGGTTGACTTCCCATTCGCATAGTAGTGGGTTATGGTCTGAGTCAAGCTCTTCAAGTACTGTTACCGTGTCTGGTGTTATTTTTAGGTTGTTAGAATTATGTCTATTATGCCCGGTCTAAGGAGATAGTTTCCGGGATAGTAGGTGGGTGTATCTGGTGCTAGTATGTTGTACTCTGTTTCGTTCGAGTGCTCCTTCCTCCAGTATACGTCCGTTGGTGTTTGTCATTCGACTATTCCATAATGTATTTTTACTGTTTAAGTCGCCGCCTATGAAGAAGTTGTCGGCTGACGTGACATTATCTAGGTACTTGTTTTAGTAACCTCTTGGATGGTGGATTGTAAGGGGCCACGAAGTTGATATGACCGGATTTGGGGTTTATTGTAACCGTTGTGGAGTCGAGGTTTTGTGAGTCAAAGTTGTCTGCCGTGTAGTGTGGTAAATGGTGTTTTATAAGGACAGCTGTAGCGCCTCCCCTTAAATATTCTCTGTCCTTCTGGTATATACTGTATTATGCGATGTTCAGTCGTTTGTTAGTTTGTAGGTGAGTTTCACAGATGAGGTCCTGGTCAATACCATAGTTTCTTCGTAACTGTTCAAGTTCGTGTTTCTGGTTCAGAATACCATTGGAATTCCAGATTAGGATCCTTAGATGATTTTTTTTTTGTTTCAAAGTATTTTTATTCATCATCTCAACTAAGGAAAAAGTCCGTGGCTGCTTCTAGTAGTATCATTAGTTTGAATGTTTTGTCTTCAGCCGGTTTAATTTTTGTGAGATATGGTCTGAGATGTTTTATAAGTCCGCAGATGTTGATCTCTTTTAGTAAGTTTATTATCTCCTTGAAGTCAATTGGGGTGGTTTTCTCGTATTCCTTTCTTTGATGTATAGCGTCACTTCTATTGATTAAAATATCCCTGTAGCTGCGTGATGTCATGTTAAAACGGGTAGGTGCCACTGGTTTATTGTGTAGTAAAGGAAAGTCCTGGTCATTTGTAGACAGTTTTTGTGTATGAGTGAAGGGTTTCTGTTATCTCTGTTCTATTTTTCTTTTTACTAATTTTTGGTACTCTGGACACTTAGAGTTATTTGCCTTGTGTTTACCTCCTCAACTATCACAGCTTGCTGAAGTAGTTGTGTCTTTCTTTAGGCATACGGTGGTCAAGTGGGGTATCAAGCACTTGACACACCGAGGCTTGTTTGAACAGTTATTTTTTGAGTGACCAAATTTTTGGCATCTATGACATTGGAGAATATAACTCTGAGATTGTATGTAGTGCTCTACTTTCACTCGGATGTTGTTAATGTATGACTCTTGGAACAACTGGAAATTCTCATCAGTTCTTGTTAGGGTACATAAAAAAATCAGTAGAAGTTTGACCTGGTCGTGTGGACTGTTTTCATGTTGTGTGTGCGATGTAAACTGCCGCACGTCTGTTGGTGAGTACCCCAATAGTTGAATTTCTTCTCTAATTTCTTCTGTTAATATATTTGGGGGAAGACCTTTTATTACTACTTTGAGGGGTTTGTCCCTCGGCAAGGTGTATGTGTGATATTCCTGGCCAGTCTTTTTTTAGCATGGTTTGCAAAGCTTTGAAGTCCTTTAGGGTGTAGGTGTGAATTTTTAGGCCGTCTTTGATGTAGACATTTTTAAATGTCCCTACCATGGTTGCTTTCATTGTTTTAACGATGTTCGAGTAGTTGGCCGTCCCTGAAATTACTATTGGGGGTAATTTCGGTTTGAATTCTTGGGTATCTATGGTGTTTGCTTGGGAGTTAGAGTTCGGTAAATCCAGTGTTTCCATATTGTCCTCGTTGTCTGATAAAGTCTGAAATTTGTTGGTCACCCTGATTATCTTTGGTGGCTTGTCCTCCTTGCTCTTAAATATAAGTTTTCTTTTAAGTATCGTTGCTGCAACAAACTCATTGTCAGATCCCATCTTTTCTTCTCTTAGGTCTGCCTCCACGTCCATATTTCTAGAAGAATCTTGAGTCATCTGTCTTTTTGGGTGAGCCCTTGTGTGGTCAGGGCTTTTGTCCATTTATCCTCTGTTGTTGGCCCTGATAAAGGCCTACAACATTTTAAGGAATTATTACTAAAAGCCTCTTTTAGTCTGTCAGTTTGGTCTCAGAAGTATATGTAATAAAAGTTTGGTCTATTTCTGTAGAATGCTTACCGTCTCTGTGGTTGTGCCCGCTGGAATATGATATGTAAGATCAGCACTGGCTTCGGAAGCCCGAGCTCCTCGGCAGCAATGCCCGGTCGGACGACCCTTGTTTCGCGGTAGATTTCACGTGATTTACGAGCGAAAATATCACAAAAACATTCTAGATGGATGCTATAACCTCGATTACTCGATGTCGATGTCTCGATCTCGATATCAATATCGATCGATGAAATATATTTCATTTTTCTAAATATTTCTTAACAGTGTTCCTAGTTTCTAGTGCCATGGAGTGTGTGAGTAATAGTGCATATTATTTCATTTAGGTTATTGGGTGTAATGTTTCTACAACAATATATATATATATATTATTTAGTTTCACAACTCTTACGAGTTTTTTAATAAATGTATATTTTAAATTAAAAGTGGGAGAAAGTGTGTAAGGTGCAGCGTAACATTTATTTTCCCTTTTTAAAATAAACATGAGTTGGATACTTGTTTTAACTCTATTGAGTAATGTATATGAATATTGGTACGGGCACAAGTTTACTTCAATATTGTGTTAGTTAGTTGCCGACATATAGTAATCAAATAGTTTACCCGTGACTTTTGACATACAATGTTTTCGCATGAGGAAACCGAATAAATATTAAATATTTTAGTCAGAACTACATGTAATAAAACCAAAATTATTGAAACTTGTCAATCATCACTTTAATGACGGTAGAAGAAGATAGTAGTATGACTATACTTTGTTGAATACTTGGGGCTTAATAGTGCAAAGAAGAATCTATTATTTATATGTTTACTAAAAATTATATCTTCCTTAATTAAAATATAATATGGATGGCTTTCCTTACTATTTTATAAATGGATACATTTTTTGCCATTTAGTCCACCTTTTTTTTAATGATTTAATATGCTTTGATTGGTTAACCACCGTATTGATAGGCTATTCATTATGCAACAATAGTTTGTTTTGCAACCACAACGTTAAAAGTTATAATTAAAGCTATTAATAGTCATTATTATCTCCTAGTGGTTACTAGTCCATTTATAATTGCGTAAAAATGTTCTAACGGAATGCTATTTATGAGCTATAACTAGCATATTTTGTTTTTTAGATTTATATTATTTCTTATATTGATAGTAAAATGAATATACTATTTCTTTTCTAGAGCATTTCGCCTCTTACTTTTCAATTAGGTTTTATAAAATCTAGATGGTACTTCAAGGTTTTTAATTACATATTATATATATATATATATATATATATATATACATATTATATATATGTATATAATATATATATACATATTATATATATATGTATATAAACAGTTATCAATACGGCTTGAGCATTGATTGTATTAGTTTTTCACTGATTATAAATTTAAATATTATAGAAAACCGTTATTTGTTTTTCAGGAAAGTCTTGAAAAAGAAATATAAAGAGTAGTTTGAGACTTTTTTCATTTGTTTGCTCACTTGGGGTATATTAAGATTTAAAATAATAGAGTAATTATAAAAATTAGAGAAAAATTAAAAACATTTTAGTGGTGGGAGAGTGAAAAACGATAAAGAAATACCCACCCTCGCTATATAATTAAATATATATGCGTATATATATGTATATATACATATACATATATATATAAAATCGTTGAGAGGACAGGAAATAAAATTATGGAAACAAATAGTTTTAGAAATCACTTGTATAGTGATTATTTGAACCTATATTATTTATACATGATATAACTCAAAACTCTTTATATCATACATACCTTATTTTGTTAAGTTCATCCTCATTATTAGATAATAATTATTTCTTTTAGATTAAAGCAGCTCTTCACTTTTGCCTATCCTTAACCAAAATATAACATCTTTACAGAGCATTCTGTATCGTCCGTTATCTGATTCACGTAATCCAGGCTTGGTCTCCCTCTTGAAATTCTCCCTCCTCCTCTTATAATTATTTTCATCTAACTTGCATACCTCAGTATTTGGATTAACGAGTAAACTTTTCTTTGCTATATACCTTTCCAAAGTTTCCTTTCTTAATTTTCTTTTGTTAGCACTTCATTATTTGGTAACATTTCCATCAATGATATTTTCAACATTATTCTTTATCACCTTTTTCCAAAGGATTCGAATATTTTCCTTTCATTTGCAACAAAGGTCCATATTTTGCATGCTTAAGTCACAAGCTCCAAGCATATATATGCCTTTAGGAACATATTCCCAATATCCAAATGCTGCATTATTCTATTTAAAATATATTTCTTGTTTCATTTATCTTCGATTATTTTACTTTCTATATTAGACTTTGGTCGACTTGGGGTAAAGTTCCTGGCCCCATAACACAATGTGCATGGACTTAAACCCAGCCAGCGTCGACAGTTTTTCTTGAGCGATAAACCCCATTGCACAACTTCCTTTGGAAGGGAAGTAAACCCGTCGGGCCCATGTCGATTGTGACATGTAAAGTAACCTTGAAAGGAATGTGAAAACACCTTTCCTGGCATATATACATTCTCGTGTAGTGATATAATCATTTGTTTTGGAGAGAGCGCACTAAATACCTCAAATAAATCAAAAATAAAATACTTACCAGGTAGCAGAACTTTATTTATTGATTTATAGTTTATTCTCATAGTTCTAGATTCTTTTGACTGCGTTCTCCTTTACTGCTAATCATGAATTTCGTTTTCTTTATGTTTATCTTTATATTATATTCAATTTTTATTATTTCATCGATACTTTTCAGTAGTTCTTGAAGATTCTCTTGGCTTTTAGCACAAACAGAAATTTTGACCAACAATATTAAGTGTGTTGATTAGCTCTCCTTCTATACTAATTTCATACCTAATTTATTATGTTACGTTTTTTAAGGTTTATTCTACATACATTTTAAGTATCATTTGAGATATATTAAATCCTTGTCCAATATTTTTCTTAATTTTGCTTTCTTTTTCTACGCATTAACTCTTACTAAACATGTCCGATTTTTGTATAATTTGTATATCATTATAGAATTAAATACTTTTATAGAATTAATGGTAGAATATTTTGTATCTGCACCGATGGGCACGTGAATTAAAGCGCCAATCTGGTTCTTATGGGTTCAACTGTAAGGATGGTCAAGGTTCAAATTCTGGGAGAGATTACGAAGGCGTTTTTCTCCTAAGCGGTTAAATACTTTCATTCTTATTATAGCGTAGATACGGACAAAATAAAAACGTAATATTAATAATGGTGATATAGCTGGGCTTTAGAAACAATATCATTAGTAAATATAAAATCTATCAAGATTATCAGATGTAGCTGAAGACAACATGGATTTATGTATGAATAAAAGAAAATCTATTTCTTTTCTTTTTCTGTTTGTCAAATAAGCTTCTTCCTGTGAAATTTGAACTGTATCCGTGTAAATTTAGTTTTGTATTTTTACTAACTGGCGTACCCCTTCTAACACAAGGAATCTATAATGTAGACTTGTTATTTTAAGTGTATAAAATTTGCCGAAGGGAATAGTAACAAAATCTTGAATTATGTTTAAATATTAATCCCTTAATGGTTTAAATTGTCGTACAAAATGCGAAAGTAGACTGACAATGCCCAAATAAAGATATAATCTGAACATGTTGTAAAAGATAACATTTCTCTTAAGGATTAAGTTATAACTTCTATAGTGATAAAAATATTTTGAAGCCTGTTGGTGCTAATAAAAAAGAAATAAGAGTGTCATAGAATCTCTCATTACTTGTTAAATGGTTGTAATTGAATCTAATAGAACTATTTTGGCATTTTTACCACGACCCCAGTTTAAGCTTTTTACCCTATTTACTGTTTTTACTAATTTTACCCATTCTACTCTGTTTGTTGTTTTTACACCATTTTACCTTACTTGACTAGAGAAATAACTTTTAACCCAGTTTTCTATTACCCTTTTTACTTTATACACCCTTACCCGCCCTTTACCTCCCCCCGCCGCTAACGCTTTCTGCCCCGCTAACCTTTTTACCCCTTTTGCGGCTTGTTAATGTTTTAACATAATTATATTATTTTACCCCTCTTAACCTTTATACCTTTATTTTTTACCATTTTTACAATGTTTTCTCTTTTTAACAAATTTTCTCGTTTTTTACAATTCTTTTCCCGTTTTAATATTTTCACCCTTTTGTTGCTTCTGCACTTTTTGATAATATTTACTCTATACTCCTTTTTCCAATCATACCTCTTACTATTTCCACCCTATTTCCTCTTTAAACTTTATATGCCGTTAACCATTTTACTATTTTTCCCCCTATTTACTGTTATCGGCCTTTTAGCATATTTTTAACATCTTTAACTTTATCTTTTTCAACCCTTTTAACCCTATTACCTTTTTACTGTATTATTATTTACTACTTGTCCTTTTTAGGCAACCATTTTAAATCCATTTTGTCCTATTTACAATATTTTCTTGGTTGTTTCCTTTTTTACATTTGATAATTTCTAGACAATTGTGCAAATTTTCCCAATTAGGTCTTATCACCCATCTCGATTAGATTTACTTTAACAACTTTTACCATATTTGGCATTTGTGACCTTTATTACCTTTTTAGCCAATATTAAATAAACTTGACTTAACCCCGGAGATATTTTAGACCAAAAAAGTTGTGAAAGGTATTAAAAGGGTGTATGTTATAGGAGGTGTAAGGTATAAAGTGTGTAAGTTTCAGGCTAAAAAGTGTAAAAAGGTTTGCAAGTAAAAAAAAGTATTAGTACATTAAGGTTATTTATTAGAAATAGGTGACCTGGCGGTCAAGGGGTAAGGTGTCAGACTTCTGTGCTGGGGGCCGGGGTTCAATCCTCGGTCCCGGCAAAGATTTATCTGATCACCAAACCCTTCCTTCACCTCTGACAAGACATCTTGTGAATGTGAGGAATGCCAGGCCTCCACCGTGGTTCGGATTACACGTTAAACTGTAGGTCCTCCATTTCATCTCACAATCACCCTACCGTTACACATTAGCGTAAGTGCGTATAACCCGAACGGGTAGTAAGACTTGGTGCTAATAATAAAAATAATAATATTAGAAATAAACAACAACACTCATAAAACTAATATATCATGGTGACATGGAAGGAAGAATTTGTCGTGGATACAAAACTCTTCTTGATTAATATCCATGGCAAACAAACTACATTACATATTGTATGAAACTCGTGGCGTTAATGTTTCTTCATTTTTTTAGGTTTTAATTAATTAAAAAGATTCTTATTAAAATTTCAAAATTCTGGCTTCGGGGTATACATATTTGTGCTAAGGGGCGTCTAATAATTAAATTTCAAACTGCGTGTGGTAGATAGCACGTAGAGCTCATGAGCGAAAGGCACACCAACTATTAATTTAGTTTCTACAAATATAATTAAAATTGTTTTTGCTAAATGGTTTGCTTTGAATGACTGTGTAAATATTATTTATTTAATTAAAGCATTGATTCCAAGCATTTACAAAAAAAAAATGTGGGTGTTATAATATTAATACCGTGCCGTATATATAATAGTAGCTTTGTGTGGTTGTTGGCAACACTGCTAAGATGCTCGGGGTAACGGGTGAAACGCTTTTGGAGGATTGAAAGAAGGGGTTTGTGGGGAACTCAGGATACCATCTGCGGTTCTTTCTTATCTACGTGTCCTATAGTGGAGTACAATGTGGTCGCAATAATATTGCGCCATAATTTTCCTCCCTCATGTGTTCTGTTGTTTTTTTTTCATCCCCTTCTTTTCCCAGTTGTGGTAAGAAAGCAAGTGTCATACGTCTTTGTCACCACGTTTATTAAAACCAGATGGTGTGAAATTCCTTTGGTGTGCTAAAGAACTAAGGAGGATTTTTTTTTTTCGCTAATGCACATATGTAGGGTTTAAAATTAATGCTGAACGCACAAAGCGGTAACAGCGGTTTCAGCTACTCGTGTGGTCTACTATTTTTTTATTTATTTTTTTATTTTATTCGCTCTTACGAAACATTACCTGCGGTAACGTTTTACTGTTGAAATTTCTTTGGGAAATATGCCTCCAGTGACGTTGTCACTTTACACTGGAATAAAACAAATATTGATTAAATAAATTTATTTTTATTAATACTTGGGGCTTAGAGATACGAATTAGAAATTCTTTATATATTTAACAACTATTTTAATTTAAATAACATTGAAATTATAATTTGATATACTATATCAATTTTAATTATTTCTTCTCAAATAGTTTAAAACATTAAAGTTTATTTAACTAACACTTTAGTGAATCAGTCCTGATAATTCTATCATATAAGCTACATATTTAAAAATATATGAGTCACTATGTTGATGAGTTGATACATAATATGGTTAGTTTATTTTCAACCAAAATACCAACAAACAACTAAAGTATTGAGTTTTTTTTTAAATTTAAAGATATTTTTTATTGACACGTTTAGCTAGCTAAACGATATAGATATGTTGTTTCTGAAATAATATTAGTTATTGATAAAACAAATTAGATAGTACAATATATTTCTTTTTCGTGCACAGAAACCTGAGATTGACCTTTAGAGTGGTGGAGAATAAAACGCTCATGCTCATAATAAAAATCCATGCCAATGGGCCCGTGGTCAAATGCCCATCTCATTTTGTATTAGTATGGGTCACAATTGGCGGTGTTTGTCAAGGCTTTAATCTCATATGGGTGTACTGAGACTAGATTTCTTGATTGGTTAACCCCTTTCCCGCCAATAATATGAAGGTACATTTACTACAATGCTCTAACTTTCCTGTCACTCCCACACTATTGTGAATAAATAATGTAATATTAATACATAATCAAAACGGATATTAAGTCACTATAGCTAACCAAGAAGTTGTTATTATGTATCCGTATGAAACTAGTAAACACATCTTCATCTGGTAAACTGTCTTAGATATTTTAGGTAGTGAAAATGTTACAGAATTATTTTACAATATTTCAGTTCTTGGTTATAAGTTCTAAATTCTACTAATCCAACAATTTAATCTATATTTTTTAGTGTTTCTGTATTTGAATTAACGGATTCATTCAACCAGCTAATATACAAAATAGATTATACAACACAATCGTACAAACATTTCGTAATGTAGTGAAATATATATTAAAACCAATTTTCCCAAAATTTAGTTTTAGTAAATCACAATTAAGTAAACTGTATTCCTCAGGAAAACTGCGTTATTTTCTGGTTATTCCCAATAAACACTCATTACTATTATTAATTTTAAAACAAATCGTTCAATTTTTTCACAGCAAACTCTAAAAATTGAAAAAAAATAGTTTATTTGTAAATCACTCTGAAATTATGTTTAGTTTGTAAAAATAAAACAAATTTTAACTTAAAATTAAAAACCATTCTTGGTTACACATTTTGAACTAAACTTTAAAGGTGTTTTTTGGATATATTTATAATTTTCTCAGTTTGTTTTATAAGGATACTACCCTTAAGTTAATCAATTCCAAAAACCTGAATATAATTTATTATTTATCATGTAGAATATATTACAGACACTAATTATGAACAAATCATTTTAAACATTAAAAAAATTTCTAAATATTCGAAAATCAGTTATCAATAAACTACAAGAAAATGATACATTTAAAAAAAACAGTATTTTAAACTATGTGTATTGTGCAACTATTTCACCTACCTAATCAATACCCATTTTGAACCAAATCGATTCATCCATTATTAAATATTTCATATTTAAATAATAAATAATTAAATAATTTTTCATGTAAAACACACTACAGATATACATTTTAGGGAAATTATTTTAGCCATTTCCAAACTAATTCTAATATTAAAAATACACTCAACGGTTAACTACTCTTAAGATAAGGTCTAAGAACAAAATAAAATATATGTCCCTAGTCATAGCTATTTAATTTTAAAAAAAATTTGATTTAAATTATTCGAAACTATTTCATATATGTGTCAAGGGACAGACAGTAAGACAGAAAGACATGGTGACAGACATAATTATAAAAATCAACTTTTTTGGGTTCAGGTTTATATACAGTCAAAAATTATAAGAGGGTTCAATAATTTATGAATTTAAAACAATAATTATTTGTATCACAACAATATACTTTTCACTGCAAATATTTTTGGTAATATTTCTTATAAAATATGCCTTGTGATATAACAAGGTTGGTATTTAAGAAATTAAACCTATTCAGTTTCTTACTTTAAGATTTTCCTAAAAGCGAAAAAAATTAACAAATATTTATTATACTTAATAATCAGAATAACATCGAGATGATTATTATTTTACATTTGAAATCACTAGAGCTTGCCCATTTGCCACCAGGTTTGATGCGCTGGACTTACATTTTATATTTGATAACTTTATAGGGGTTTGAGTTTGAGTAATTAAAATAAATATAACTAGTACTATAGGTTTTACATAGTTATAAACAATCATACATACATACTTATAGATATATATTAACTATTATATATATAATATTGCTTGAAGAGGTAATACAGACATTACATTTTTTATTTTTTATTCAGATTTTAAGTACAATTTGATTAAATCTGTGCTTTAAAATAGCGTCTACATTGTACACTATACTTTACCTTAAAGGCAAAATATCCTTTATTCTTTTCCAGAATATCAGCTCAATTTTAATTGCTTTCATGTATTTTTATAGGCCTAAGGCTTACAAGTACCAGCTAAATTTATCAGAAAATGTTTCGAATTTTTTCCTCCTTGCTTTTTAAACTTTCCAAGCTCAAATATTAATTGACTATCTATGAGACGTAAATACACATCCAATTGTTTTGAATTTGGTTATATGTAATTTAAAAAAAATCAAATAGATGTTAAACTTTTATCTCAAAATTATAGTGAGATTTTATATATTATAAATAAATATGTTACAGTTCCTAAATTGGAGTGATATGGTATTTTACTTCTAGTTTATATTTTATATAGTTTATGTACGTTTAAATAAATATTACTACTCATTTTGAATTTGAAAATGGATTATATCGTAAGGTTACCAGCATCCGATTACACGCTCTTGTTATATTTAAAGTTGCTTTAAAAGATAATATATTTTAGATTGTAGAGATTTTTCCTTCCTGAAATAATTATACGACAAAAATTTATAAATAATTTATTCTTTTAAATAAAGTTGCAGGTCCACAACACTTAATAATTTAAGAGCTAATAGACCATATATTACAGATGTTTAAATATATGATAACACAAAGGTTATTAGCAACATAAGATACAAATAATTTATTTCAATGAGTGAAACTACATTTAAAACGCTTAAGCCATTTATGATTAAAAAATTGTGTACAATAAAAAGGTTTCAGGATGGGTTGGATATATAGTTGTTTGCTTTTTATTATTATTATTATTATTATTATTATTATTATTATTATTATTATTATTATTATTAGCACAACGTCTTACTACCCATTCGGGTGCTTTTATTATATAATTATTTTATTTTTCTGCTATGTCGTCTGCTTCATCATGAACAATATTGTTATAACGATAGTATTAAAGGTCGTATAAAATAAATGCCTAAGGAAAAGAACATGGTTTGTCGGTTAAAAGAGTGCCATATAGTTTCAATATTCTTTCGAAAGGGAGGAGAGGAGAGGAGAATGTTGGGATATTCTGTCATTAGTTTGTATGTTCAGGAGAGGACATGCTACTGCCGCATGTTTTCTGTTTATTTTTATTTTTTTTGAGAGGAAAAATATACTTTGATAGCTTGTTTCAATTTTTCCATAGGGTTTCTACATATAACGGGTCTTGATAAAAACCTAGATAATTAGTGTAACTATACACTTTTCTGGTATACTTCGGTACAATTATTTTTCTAAAAGGGTTTCAAAGTTATTTCCGTATGATTTATAAACAAAACACAACATCTTTAAAAAAAAATCTTTGAAATATAATCTAGAGTATTTTGTAAATATTTTTATTAATATAATAGCTGGTTAGGACAGATAAGTATATAAAGTTTTATTTAAAGTAAAAGCTTTTCCTGCAAAAGGGCTTTTTATTTCCTATATTACATTTATAGCTATAGTTCATAGCAACATATTAAAATATATTTAATACTAAAAGTAAATAAGTTTTGATCAAAGTTTAATCTAAATCATGCACCACCATCTCATAATCTAACGGTTCCCGGATAATGACTAACACATTTAAAGTTATAGTCAAAGTCTCATTTAAACAAAATCGAACCATTGGCTCATCTCTTAGCCCATACGAATGCAAATGATTAACTATGCTAATTTCTCTTTTGTAATTAACATTTATGCTATTTACTCTTGTTAGAAAAAAAAACTATTAGCTTGGATATAAATGTACCAATTTCACTTCTCCTAAAATATACGATTGTGTTTCAAGAGAATGAATATTCATTAACGCATCTAACTTCCTTTCTAAATCTTTTTCAATCTGTTGGATAATTATCTAATTTTATTTAAACTAAGAGGTTGTTTAAGTATTACATTTTAACTTAAATATGTATATATATTTTGTAAAACTGGGAGATATTAAAAACATTCTCTGTCTTGATTTATTTAGTCAATAATTATTGATACGTATCGATGAACACGTGGACTAAATGTCGGGCTTATGTTAACTAGTTTTATGGTGACGGATATATTGAAGTTTTAATTCCTGCTATGTTATTTACGAATTTACTTTATTGCAAATACAAGTACATTTCCTTTAGTTTAAATAAAATTCGTAAAGCATTACCAGATGGAGGGACAAGATTATATTTAATTGTGTTATAGAAAATTAATCTAGTATATGTTAGTAAAAAAGCTAGTTTAAATAAAGATTTGAATGCAGCTCAATTATTTTTCTAGGTATAAGTTTTTTATTTTTTTAAATAGTAAGAAACGTACGGTCAAAATAATCCGTATAGGCGAATAAAATTTATTTATTAACCGATTTTAATACACTTTTTGATAAAATAATTGAGTTTTCTTAAGTTTAAATTGGTTCAAAATAATATGAGTTTTAAAATTATAGGAATATAAACAATAACTTTTGGCTATCGTAACTGCTTCTAAAATGGTTTGACGTTATATCTAGTTTGAAACTTCACCAATATAAAACTCTACACTTCACTGATGTAGTTCATAGCACCATGGAGACACAGCCACTGATATATAAAATGAAAATAAAATTGAAATGGATATTTTTTGTCACACCTGTGTAATGGTTCCTTTATGTTTGAGATGTGTCGAAATCCAAAAACTGGTTATAGTCACGTGTGACTTTATAGAGGCCATGGGATTTTATGAAAAAAAAAAGTAATATCCCTCCTGCTGAAATAACCGAAATGGAATTTATTCATTGGAAGTTTAATCGTTGTATTATAGTGTCATAAAATTTAATTGGATTTTAGAATATAACTTTTAATGGCTAAACAGACTAAAGACAAATGAAGTACTATTCAAGGCTGTAGCCAGCCTAAAATGTCATGAAGATTCGGGGGTACCAACCACAAGCTGCTAAATATAAAATAATTACAAATATTAATTTATTCTAGAAGCTACCTGGAACTAAGCTTTATGTTAATTAATGGAAGGTGATACATTTTTTTCTTGTATACATTTTTATAAGTTCTAGAAAATTACTTAATACCTTCTCCCTCCTCAATAAAAATGATCATTGAGCAATTCTTATATAAAGGTAAATCAATAAATTGGCCCTCCTCTAGATTCTATTCCCTCTCCTAATATATTTCCAAATATTATACTATTAAAAACAAACTTAAAATGGCTTTTAAATTTATCAGATGAGAACCGTTTAAATATCTTCAAGAGGCATCAACATTTTAAGAAGTATATTTTATGGAATATTAATACTGATTAATTCTAAATGAATACAAATTAAAATTAAAAAACTTCAGGTGAAGACCTATGAAATTGTCAAACAGTTGCCAGCAGAGGGCCCACGTATCTACTTGGGCATTGGAGAAGGTAAACAAGCCTCTCATAACTCTTTTTTAGGAATCCCCACCTCCTATTCACAAATAAGGTTCTACTGCTACTGACCCAACTTGAATAGCTCTAAATACCTTCAACTTTCTCTAATGAATTTTGAGAGCTAGAAATGTGAGCTTTGAGAAAATGTGAAGCTATTCCTGCCGACATAGTACAAATTGTGCACCTAATGTATTGAAGGATTAAACCTTTATATCTATGAAACACAGAGGTGTTGAAAAGGGTGACTGATGGCAGAGTAGAAGGTTTGGGGAAAGGAGTAGACTTTGACTATTTGGGTCCTGGTTGGTCACCAGATGTATTTACGATACAGGCTACTGTAATTCAGCTAGTAAGACTATTTTGACATCTACGAATGATAATCAAAACAGTTTTTATAGGTATTTGAACATCATATATTGCTATCTTCATCAGTCACATTTAATAGATATTTCAATGTCTATTAAATAACTATATTAATAAAGTAAAATATCAATATGTACCACAAACAAATAATTTATATCAGTCTCTTTTTAATCAAAACAAAGTAAACAATATTAACTTTTAACACACACATTTATCCAGACAGGCTGTTTTCAAACTGCCACTATTTATGTTTTATCAAACTGTAAAAAGGGGGGTTTATAACTCAGCCCTTCCCCCTCTATCTATCCTATTTTCATACTTAGATAATTATTTATTTTCTAATGACTCATTTTAGATGTGTTCTCTAAACTTCAATTCAAATAGTTTAAAATAGAAAAGTTGTTGATATTAACCAATTTCAAAGACCGACTCACTTTCACAGCTCTCCTCTCACACACAAGTACTACCTATTTTCTTTGTCGATATTTATTCTTAGTCTACTCAGCTTTGTTGTTTGACTAATATATATTCTCTTGTATTGTTTAAACCATAAATTAGGTAGTAATTTTTTTTGTCAACTTTCGGAGTGCGTTGAATACTAAAACCTCTTCCTCTACTCTGGATAAGGCCTTGGATTGTTATAATTATTGAATATTGGTTATGGATGACATTAGAATAACTAAATACACCCACCATTACATATGTTAGAAAAACAGAAAATTTCATGTTCAAATAAGTTTTTGATATTAAATAAATTATATTATTTTTAAATGCATTTCAAAGGCTTGGAAAAACTAAGATCAATATTGTATCCTTTATTTTGTATTTATCGATAACTAATGAAGACATTTTTATTATTCAAGCAACTATGAATAAACATTATTTACGATAATTGTATGTTTCTCTCTAAGATATCAGTTCAATATTTCTACTATTTCTATAGTTGATAGTATCGAATAATCTATAGACATGGGTGTTAGTATTGTCTTTGTTCTTTCAGGGATAGAAGGTCTAGGTTCCAATCCTGGCTTGAATCTCAATGCTGCTGCTTCCTAAATTGCTTCCCACTCTTGCTCCACTCAAATTAACCTGTAGTGTAAATATATGGATGGCCCTTACTTTTAATAAGTCTCATAACTCGCAGAAAATAAAAACATGAGATGGACATATGTAAGTACCTCACATCCCCAGAAATGTTCCTCTCATAACTTTTAGCTATGTTCGTGTTATTGCTTAGAACGACTCAACAATTACTCCTAACTCAGGAGTATATTTTCACTAACAAACATAATTGTTTCGAGCAAATGAGGTCCACGTTAAAATGTCACAACAAAAACCTTATCTTTTTTTGTTTGTTAAATTTTGTGTTAACATAGCAGTCAGCAATCTAGTTAAATTGCAGACTCAACAAAGACCTAGTCTACTCGCTTCTCCTTTGTTGACGCATCTTACGCTTCTTGGTCAGAGGAACCGTCAGGTTCTCCCGAGCGTGTTATGAAGAAGAATGGTTGATGACGACTGCGACTCTTGTTGAGTGTCATCTAATTTCCCAAGGAAACTCCACTACTTCCTTGCTCCGCTCTAAAAAAAAAAAAAANACCTCACCCCCTTTTCTTCATCGTTTCATTCGTGCCTCCATCCAAAGAGGACAATGTCCTTCTCAGTAATTACTTGAAAATAACAGGGATGACTTTTCTCCGTACTAGGGGGTAGTAGAGGCCCGGAAACAGCATGGCGTGCTATTCTTGATGGTTTCATCAAACCTACAAATTAACAAAATACGTACACAAGAAGTTAAAGAGAGATAAAACGAGACATAAATAGAATATATATATAAGTACTCTCGCTTTTTAATTTACGTTAAATGTTATTCTTGTTAATTTGGTCAATCAGCCCTAGAATAAAGTGGTTTTTTTCTTTTTCTATTTAGTTTAATCGTGCCCAAAAACCACGAATAAATTAGGCCATTTATTTAAATTGGCGATTATTTCGGTTTTATGTCAAGTGATTGGAGAAATAACCATCCCATGTGATAATATATCAAAAACATTAAAATCAGAGCATTTCCCTACTGGCTTGACTTGAGGCGACAGTATTGAAGTCATCAATCTCTTTGCAAAACAATCTCACCAATAATGGTCTTGAGTATCCAGTATGAACGTCATCGTTGTGTTTGTCTGAGAAAAAGTATAAAGTCTACCACACCAGAAGTTCAGACACGGAACTAAACTGATCAAAGACCAAGCTAAATAGACGAAATTATTACCATGATCTTTGCGTCACCCTGCGTGGGCCAACTGGTGACAGATATGTCTTAAGGTGCGGCAGAAGGGAGCGCGAGTAATTTTACAGTTTTTATAGCACTTCACTTTTTTGGCCAAAATAAAAAAAATGTCTCTCCAGTAGCAACATAGAACTTAGTTTTCTGCACATGTTAATATTATCAGATCTTGAAAATCTGTCAAGGGTGTACTTGAATTATGTCAAAACTTTTTAAATAAAGAAGAGAGGGTTTTTGACAAAATTCAATGACACCCTTGACAGATTTCCAAAATCTGGTTGATATTAGCATGTGAAGAATACTAAGCTCTATGTTGCTGCTGGAGAAATATTTGATTTATTTTGGCCAACAAATTTCAATTATATAAAAAATTTAAAAATACTTTCTCTCCCTTGGGCCGCACCTTAATCTTCGTGGTTTAAAATGGAATTTATGTTGGATATTAAAGGTTAATTTATCAAGGGGCTAGTACTTGTGGCTTATCTTCCATTTAGGGTTATGATTAAAATACGATTTATTTTAAATTTGAGACATTTGTTGAATTTAAAAGTAGAATATTACTATTTATACTCTGCATATAATTTTAAGAATTATTTCAATTTGAAGTGTCAAATACTCATAAAAGTAATGTATTGAAAAATATTGATTGTATCAAATAATCAGTCCCTAGTTCTCATATTGCTTATTATATTCAAGAATAGAACTTTCAAAACTATATATTAAGTAAACCATCATTATGATAAGTTTTCTTTATTATCTTATTAATAACAAACCTTTTCAGACACAACATTTTCAAACATTGTTGCACAATAAAAAAAAGTACCTACACATGTTAACAATATAATTTTATTGTAATTACATATGTTATCTTTATATTATTAAAACATATTTTATAAAAACAAGGACAAATTACTATTTAATTTGTAAGAAACTCCTGAAATAGAGATTTTAATAATAATATTTGACTCAACTTTGATCGAATTCAAATTTTCAAGAATAAGTAATTAGTGATATTTCCTTAATTTTAGAACTAGAATTAAAAACATAATTTCACTTAAAGCTTATATAGTATGTATATCAAGTTTTAATAAAATATCATACATTTACACAAACAAGTTACTCTAATTTATTTATTCTTTATAATAATAGTAAGCCTAATTTATCTTCTACAGTCCAATTTATGTATGAATAAACCTTTTGACATTATTAAATGTTGCTTAAATTATTTACATGAATGTGATCGTAAAATTAATGGATCTGCAACTGTTACTATTCCTAAATAATATCAATTACTATAAATGTATATCAATAATTAAGTAAGAATTATTTATGTTTACCGCGATACAATCGAACAAACTTTCTCATATTCTGTATTATAGATTCAAAGATACTTTAAAAGATAGACTTTAGGTAAACTAATCTTTTTATATGTTCTCATAAAAACAAACACATAAACATGTTAATCACAATCAACAGTAATTATTTATACATTCTAAACCCAATTATTCAAATATATTTACCAAAATAAATGTTTTAAAATTATATTATTTCCAAGCAAACATAAAATTATTTATTGGTTGTAAAAATAAAAACATATTCCTACTTATAATGAAAAACTATTCCCAAATATTCATTTTGATTCAATTTCAAAGTTCAGTTTTAAAATTGAATTAATATTTTAATTATCTTAAATAAAATACCTTTGAATTAATTTATTTTAAATGGTAAATATATTTTATTGTTGATAATCTAAAATATTTCTCCAATATATACAAAATTTTGAGCCAAATATTTAGAACTATTAAAAAAAATCTGATTTTACTAAAATAAATTATTAGTTAAACATTATCAACTGATTTTTTCAGAAAAAAATATATATGCCTATTTATAATATATATAACTTAACATATATTGATTTTGAACATAATATCTAGTACATTTTTAAAAAAATATTTTAGTTGAAAAAACAGTAATCAGTAAACTACCCATAACATAATTTCCCCTCTCCCCTAAAAATCAATATTGAGCTTTATTTTTCATGTTTATGTCAATCACTTTAAATTCTGCATCGATATTTTAAAAATAATTCGAATTTTAGTGAACCGCTTATCAGTAAAGGACCGATTATCAAATTTTTACCCGAAACTAAGTATACAGATTATTTGTCAGATCAAACACTCCTATAATACTCATTTGTAACCAAATCGTATGTTAAGCTTAAATATATGTCTAGGTTTTGAATAAAGTATTCAGTTAACTACCCATAAATGAGCTTTTACCCTAACAATAGGTATACAAAGTTATTTGAATGTCAAATATGAACAAAATACCAATTAAAACCAAATCGTTAAGGCTATTTTAAAAATATTTCAAGTTTTTGAAAAATGAATCATCTGTAAGCTACCCATAAATTACTATTTACTTTCAAAACAGGTATAAATAATTAGCGGTGGTAAAAAAAGTTTCCGAAAATACCCATTTGAAACCAACTCGTTAGAGCCATTTTAAAATATTTCAGGTTTTGAAAAATCACTTATCAGGAAACTACACATAAATGAGATTTACTTCCAAAATCAGGATGCAGTGTTTTATGGTATTCTACACAAACCCCAGATATTTATTTTAAACAAAATCGTTAGATTTTTTTTACGAGTTATTTTGAATTATTAAAAATTACCTATCTGTTAACTATTCTCCAACGGATTCTGGCCCAAAAACCATCCAATCGGTACTATTTTTCATGTTCAACAATTGTTATATATGTGTTTAAAAATTTAAAAGCAATTCTTTTAAATTTGGATATAAAAAAATCACTCGTCATTAAGCTCCCCTTACTTGGAGGGCTAGGGTGAAGAAAAACCATCCGATCTAAATATCAATTTTGAACAAAATCCATCAAATTGTTTTCGATCCGTGGCCTGGGACAGACTGAAATACATCATTGTAAAATCCAATTTTTAGGGTTCGTATTCAAATAAAAAAAACACTTTATAATCTCTAGACTGATTTTTTCACGATCACAATATTTTCTTTTGTTATGAGAAAGTAATGTTGTATTATTATAAAAGTCTTTTTGAACCGAATTATATTAATTATAATGGTTGGCTAAAAGTCTACAGAGTCCTGTAAGAGGCTAGCGCTGGTAATACTCTTTAAGATCAAAGTGTTTCTTGCTATATTAATTATTTAAACTTTGTTATAATTACTGATAACAATTATTTATATTATATTGTAGCGATCGCTTAATGTATATAAGATTCTTGTTGCATAATATATATTGCACCATTCATCATTTATGTTATGGTATTAATGGTATACAAAAGCTTAAGTTAATTCTAATAAAATACATTATTTAAAAAAACACTCACGAAGGTTACAGCCTAATCTTTATTTAGTTAGCTTTAAAATTGGTATATATAATAACTTATGTCCCCATTATCTGAATTTAAAGACTATTTTAGAATTCTGTTATACCTTCTCATTTTTTAATGTATACGCAAGATTGTTTAACAATCGTAAACTGTCCCTTGGTAGGACAAGAAAATTACTTTGTTTACGTGCATCTGTCTGAAACATAATTGTTCAACTTTAATATTGGTCAATCTAAAACTTTTCTCATAATAATCCAGCCCACTTAGACGTCACGTAATAGGGTTTTGCCTCTTGACGTCACAAAACACTTGAAAACCCTTCCGTGATATACGAGTATCCTCCTAAATACTGGTGACCTGGCGGTTTGGAGTAAGGTGTCAGACTTCTATGCTGGCGGCCGGGGTTCAATCCTCGGTCCCGGCAAAGATTTATCTGATTACCAAACCCTTCCTTCACCTCTGACGAGACATCTTGTGAATGTGAGGAATGCCAGGCCTCCACCGTGGTTCGGATTCCACGTTAAACTGTAGGTCCTTCATTTAATCTCACAATCACCCTACCATTACACATTAGCGTAAGTTCGTATAACCCGAACGGGTAGTAAGACGTGGTGCTAATAATAATAATAATCCTAAATACTACCTAAGCGTATTAATGTGTTTTGATTATACAAGACCACACAAACTTTGTGTAACTGCCTAGGAGGTAAAATAAATCTTCTCTTTTATGCCAAACTTTTTTATGTATAAGGCTTTATTTAAATAAATATATATATATAGATATATATATAAGGCTTGTCTTATCAGAATTTACTACATGGTTTAAATTATAACATGATATATATATATATATATAGATAGAATTATAACATGATATATATATAGATATATATATAAGGCTTGTCTTATCAGAATTGACTGCATGGTTTAAATTATAACATGACATTGAGGTACTTTTTCTACATTGTTTTCACACTTTCTTTCCACATAATACCACTGTTAGTCCGGACAGGCATTAGGACGCAGAAAATTTACGTTACATATTAAATATACTTTTTCTTCCACTTCCCTCCTTTTGGTTTACACGTTTTATTATTAATCACACTGATAATTTAGGGATAATCAAAATACTTATTAGAGTATATGTACCTGAATTTTTAATGAGGAAGAGTGTTTTCTTAAATATAACGCAACCTGAGTAGATCTGAATTTTATTCAAGCACCATTCCCCCTTACATCATTATCACCATATATTTTGAGAGGGACCCCTTAAACCATTCGATCTCCAAAACGAGTTAATAGATAAATTTGTATTTATATAAATATATTATAAAAAATTATAGGCCTATCTTTATTAATGAAATGAACAGTTTGTCTATCTGTCATGAGCTAACGAAAGCAGAGTAGTTAAATTTAAATATTGATATCTCCTGTGCACCTTGAATACAGAATTTTGAAATTTTAACCATAATAATTTTAATTAATTAAAACCCCAAAAAATTAGGATATACAAACGCCACGAGAAAGCTTCAAGTTACTATTACATTTAATACAATTTTTAATGTAGTTTAAATTAGAGTATTTCTATTAATTAAATACAAATTAATTGGATAAATATGAGAGTAAAAAGGGCATAGGGTAAAAAAGTAAAAGGGGACAAATAGTAAAAACGATAAAAAGTAAATCTATTCATAAATAGCAATAAGATCAAAGGGGGAAAAGTGTAAAAATAATAAAAAAGGAATAATATAAAAAAGTGACAAAAATTTAAAAGGGTGAATGAAATAAAAAAAGGTAGATAAATTTAAAACCAGAAAAAAGGTGAAATGGGAGTAAAAGGTTAAGGGTTAACGAGGTTAAAAGTGATAACGTGGTAGAAAGCGTAAAGAGGGTAAAAAGGGTAAATAGGGCAATATGGGGAAAAACGGCAAAGAAGTCATTAAATATAGTAAAATAGTTAAATATGATACATGGTAAAAAGGAGGTACGATGAAAAGGGTGTGAGTTTAAAAAGGTAAAAATGGCAAAAAGTTAATCTAATCATAATATATAATATGACCATTATAAAATAAATGTTTAAAAATTATGAAAATTTGAAAATAGCAAAGATTGCAAGATTTATCAACAAGAGTAAAAATGGCAAAAACAGTAGAAACGATCAAAAAAGAGCAAAAAGTAAACAATTAAAAATTCGGGAATAAAGATTAAAATAAATTACATAAATAAAAATGCTAAGAGATTAAAATTCTGCCAAATGCCCAAATGGAGTAAAATGGTTAGCAAAAGGTAAAAGGTAAACGGGGTAAAAAGCGTAAACGAAGTGGAAGGAGTAAAGAGAGTGAAAAGGTTTTATGAGGCCAAAAGGTTATTAACTTAGCTAAAAAGGGCAAAATGTTTAAATTAGGTCTATTGGGATAAAATTGAACGGGGGGGTAGAAAGGTTAAACTTGGTGGATGTGGTAAAATACTTATGACTGTATTTAATCACAAAACTTTAACAACCAATTGACCAAGTGCCAAAAAAATAAAAATAAATTGAAAATATTTTCTAAGGGAAAAGGTAGACAATCAATTTATATTCATTACTTAGAGGTGCTCTCTATTTTCCCTGAAAAGTAACAATCTTAACCTTACCGATCACACTATGGCCCTTATCTTATAAGTTATACCTTTGTACAACAAAGCAGTTTCAGCTTTATACCATTCATAAAAAGAATAGTATACTGTATATAATTGTCTTCCAATCTTTTTTCAAGGTTTGACCCCAATTTTGGTCTTAAGAACATTGCAACCCATTTATAACATACACGCGTTTTTATCTTTTGTTTTTACCCCATTATTTTATATTAAATAAACTACCAATCTAGGCTATCCACATTTAATTGCACTTTTAGGTATGTGGAATGTATAAGAAAATAGGTAAAGTTTATCTGCCTGTATGGAGAAGGAGGAAAAGATTTATTAAAAATCACCATCAGAACCCTTATTTTGAATAAGAAACTTGTCCTTTTTTCCTGACAAACCAAACGAGAGTGTCAATAAGCCCACATGCTTGATTTAAATACTATAAAATTGATTATATAACTACCATATTATTCAAGTTACTAAGATGTTTCAAATGGCGATTAAAGATCTAGCTGGTTAATTTAGATGTTATCCTAGCAGTGTCACTTGCCTAGATACAAGATTGTGTGTAGCCTATCACTCTTCATCCCTACCCAATAGTCATAAGGTAACTATAGTCTTTTTACATTTTTATATAAATTTAAAATTAGAATTATAATATATTTTTTGCAAATGTATTAATTAATATCTTATTACTTCAATTTACTTCTCAGCTCAAAATTGCGAATCTCGGGTCCGCGTTACACTGATCCATATGTCACGGATTTATGTATTACCGTATCATCCTTTTCATTTGTTTTATTCTAGTGGCGTCGTGAAAAATGTTTTTTTTATTTAGTTTTTTCCCTCAGATGTGAGCAAATCGAATCAATTTGTTATGCTCAGTTTTATCTAGTTTCGGCTACGTAAGCGTTAGTAGAATAGTGAACTATGTAGGTTTTTTTGTATCTCTCTGGTATAGAATTAAGTGTGGGTAAAATCTTGAAAGTTATACTATCTATATTTTAATATTCCTTTTAATATACATTTTCTTAAGATGATTTTAAATCATTAGTTAAATAAAAACATATTCGATTAATATTACTATTTTAAAATTTAACTGGTCATATCCTAGAATTCCTAATTTTAGTTTATAATAAATTCGTAAATTGGTATAATCTTGTTAAATACTTCTCGTTGGAATACGAAATTGAGCCACATATATTTGAGGTTATATATTTATCAATCATAGATATATCGAATGTTGATGAATATTATATCCAAGATATAATCCAAACTTGAAAATCCAATAAGATTTTGTTATTTAGTGACAAGTGGTATATTGCAGCTTAGGTTGATTATTTTAATGACTATAGACTAATCCTTTATTTATTATTGAATATCTTAGTGAATTTTGTTATTTAGAAAAAATTCTGATGAATAAAATGAGTTACCTCTAAAATTACATAATCTTTTACGAAATAGTTAAAAAATCTCTACATTCGATAGATCTGATATTCATAATATTACAGAATGTGTTTTACAATTTGATGCGTAGATTTAATGTGATACTTATCTGATATGATGTTTGGATTATTATTTAAAGAAATAAGTCTAAATCAGGTGAAGTATATTTTTTATTTATAGATATTATTTATTAACTTAAAAAAGTAAAGTTTACATTAATTAAAAAGTAAAATTATCACAAAGAGCATTGTAAGAAAAATAAAATAATGGAAATATAAAAAAATCCTAAGAGAATTAAAAATAGCTATGATAATTAAGTATTGAAATATTTTGTTTAGAATTATTATTTGATATGCAAATATTTGCTACAGTAAATAACTTTGTCAGAAAAATATATTAACGAGCACACTGTCCAATAAAAACAATTAAAATTAAATCAAATTAAATAATTTAAAACTTGTACTAAATGAATATTTAAAAAAATATCTAAATTAACAATTTTTGAAATATTGTGATTTATTCACGTCTTAAACCTTTTAAAGCAATTTTAAATAAAACCAATGATTGTACTGAATATAAATATTGACACAACTGACATTGAGTGATTATGTGAATAGTGGTGTATTAAACCATTTTTGCCTTTTATTTATGTGTTATTTCACTATAACTTTTTTCTATCTTCCACTTTTCGACATAGTTTTAAACTGTTTCCATGATTTTAAACATTTATATGTTTATTAAATAAGCCTATATTTTATTACAGACTTGGAAAGATAATGTAGGTACTTCATAACACATATTAAAGCAAATCATCAACTGTTAAATAAAAATTATATTATCTGTCTTTAAAAAATTGTTTTATATTTAGAGTATAAAATATATCTCACGTTTAGAAATAAACTCAAATAAATACCTATTTATATTAAAGGAGGTTTAGCTAACATTCTAGAAAAGTGTGAGTTAGAACCCTTTTCTGTTCCCATATACAGAATATTTTCTTCTCCAAGATGCCATTTTTATTGGAGGGTTTGCAACATCAATCATATTGATGGTTTCAATATGTGTTTCAAGGTAGTCCCTCAATTTGACTTTATACGTAAAGTGACTTCCCACGTCGCTCTAGATAAAGGGGGTAATAATTCTACTCATGGAGAATATCACACGTGTAAACTAATGTAAATGAATGTGATGCGCGTAGCATATTCAATTTGGTTTTTATAAGAAATATTGTTAACATCAATGGTATTGAGCTAAAGTGTTTGTCTCCGAGCCAGATATTCGAACATTCAAACCCAGCCAGGGTCAAAGAATTTATATTGAGTGATAAAAATCCGTTGCACAACTTCCTTTGTGTTGAAGTAAAGCCATCGGTCCAGTGACGATTTTAGCATATTCATGAACTCTGTAAGGTATGTTAAAATACATTTCCCCATAAAATTGGTAGGCTCTTTTAATCTCGCTTAGATAAATTATCGTGCGTTGATATAATAATCATTCTGTTCAAAAAGTGTACGTTAAATACCTCGAATAAATAATAAATATAAATATTATTCAATATAGGAACTATTTATTAATTTTATTTGATTAGAACGACGTATTACTATACTTATGTGTCATATTAATTAACTCTTGTGTGTTAGTGATGAAGAAGGTTGAATCTATAGGCAGTGTACCTGAATTTTCGTTGAGGGAGAGTGAAAAATCATAGGAGAAAATCACCTTCAATATACCTGACAGAGGTTCAAAATACAATATTACCATCATCGGCAATAGAGTATATTGTGAGAGATACCTCTGAAGCCAAACTAACGCCGAAGTGGGTATTTGTACTTTTATGTATGCGCTTAACACAGGGGCTCGTAAAAATGAAAGAATCAAGATGATTCGCATAGATAAAAATCCCTGGTATTATTATTTACAGCACTAGGGGTATGGGAAGGAGGGGGTGGATGCATTTAAAATCCCTTACGGGAAATAATTCCTGGTATGAATTCCCCGAATTGGAATTCCTTAAAATAATTCGGAATGGATAAAATTAACCCTCACTTACAAAGAAAGAGGGTGTATAATTTTCACTAAACATCCATGTGGAAATCCAAACTTAAAATAATTAGTCTGCGAGAAAAACAATTCTTACCTTCTAACCCCGCGTATTAGGTTCGTTGCCAGTTTAATACAATATACCGCTTTGTCACCCCCTAGAGCTATGTCTAAGTCTTCCATATATTGAGCAAGTCTACAGAGTTTGAGTATTACCTGATACATCCGCCGTTTTAAACTGTGCTCAAGCAGTGTGGAGCTTATTAATTTAGCAAGTTTTTTAAAAAACAACATTCTTTATTTACCAATTAAATTATCGTGGTAAGGAAACAGAAATGTATAGCTTCTAGGAAATATATCCACATTTTCGTGCAAGCAGAGTGACCAATCGTTAATTACTGTCAATGAAAACAACGTACTTTCAGTGCAATCAGCCGGAATTTGAATATTTAACTCCTAATCAACAATAAACGAGTTTAGATGAACTCATATTTAGTCCTTGTGTCAACCATTGTGAGTCAGATAATATATATATGTCTCTTTTGATATATATATGTCTCTTTTGATATATATATATGTCTCTTTTGATATATATATATATATGTCTCTTTTGATATATATATGTTTCTTTTGATATATATATATGTCTCTGTTGATATAAATATATATATATATCTCTTTTGATATATATTTTTTTAGCTCAATTAGCTTTTAAAATGATGAGGTATCATCTTGAAAGTTTGCTTATTTATTAATACTCTACAAACTTAGCTCAGGGTGATATTACAAAGCTAATGTTATTAATGTTCATGTTATGGTATACGTTGTAATGGTTTTTATAAAGCTGAGTTGCTTTTATAATAATTTAGTAAACAATTAAATATGGTTGAGTTGTTCAAGAGTTCCTTGGCCATTATAATTTTGAGAAATTAAAAAATATATATATACACACTCTGATAAGTAATATACAATATGTCCATAACCATAGTGTTTGTATTATAAAAAGGGAAATCTTAAGAATTATATTTTAAACACTTACCAGATTTTGAGATCAATAATATAACGCCATATTTATTTAAAGAAGTCCATCTGGGTTCTTTTAGGGGTAAAATGCCCTTCTAAGGACCCTATGTTTGTGTGTTCAAACTCAGCCAGGAGCGACGGATTTTTCTTGAGCGTCAAAAATCCGTAGAACAACCTCTTTGGGAATGGAATTAAAGTTGTCAGTCCCATGTCGATTGTGACATGTACAACACACGGCAAGGTTGGTAAGACTGTTTGATCTCGTTTTTTGAAATCACCCAATGCCAATATAATCAATTGGTTAAAAAGTGCAAATAAAATAACTCAAATAATTTAAAAAAACTATTTGAAACTTATGGACACAGAAATTATAAGAGTCAGAAGTTAATCAAATTGTTTTCTCATCCCCTTTTTTGACGTTTTTTTATTTACGAGTGTCAATTTTCTGAATTGTTATTTGGTAAGAAAACTTTTATTTTCCATCTTATTCCTACAACGCCATTTAGTCTATGTAAGATTGACTAACAACAATTTAAAATTCAATTATGATTTCTGCATGGAATTTTTTTTGTATGGCTCTTATCTAAATTTTAATCTTAAGATATTCTACCTTTCAGTATTATAATGTTTCTGGGAAAATATTTTATCTTCCACTGTTTTAATTCTTCGTTTGTCCATCGTTGATTGTTTTGATAGTGGAATTTATATGAATTGCATTGGAAATTTTACAAACAAGTTTGTTTGTATTTCAATGCCTAAATATAACACCTTTAACTTGTTTATTTAGAAGGAACTTTAAATAAGATTGGGTGTTCGTATATTCTTGGAAAAATTGCTAGGAAGTGATCCAAAGCCAAGTATTAAGAATCCCTCAAATAAAGGATAGTATTTTCCATATTTTATCCAATGGTTTTAAAAATAGTTATATTTTAAGATATAATCCGTTGAAATTTATTACCAAACAAGGCCAGAGTTTATGTTTTTATAAGCATATTATTTTCCCATGAGCTAAAAGTTTTTTCTTTTAAGAAATGGTGTTATCTAATCATTTATTTGTCCAATAATAACCTAAATGTTGTCATTTGAGGACATGTAGCTCACATTATTAAAGGATGGAAGTCCTAGAACTTTACAAGGAAATTTTGTAAAAATAGAATATGTAAATTTTATTACGAAAAAATACATACATTTGTCAACAGTAAATAGATGATTATATTTAAATGCATTCTTATGAGAACGATTATTTTTATAGCTTGGTAAATTCAGATAGACCAATTATGTTTTATTACTAAAAACATTCTAATTTTGTTGTATTAAATTTTAATTTAATTTTATCGACCCCTTATATCTTTCTAACTACAAGTATATCAGGAAATCACGCATAATTATGTTTTGTGATTAAGGTTTTATTTAATACTTACATTTTAATACACTTTTAAATTGATTTGTTCAATTATTCTTTGAGTGTATTGTACCTACATAATTACTAGCTATCTGCTGGTGTATGTATCACTGGCATAGGTATTGTTTCTCACTTCAAGTGTTAGAGAAAGGACCGAGAATCCTTATAAGTGTAAAGTCAATTAATGTTTAAGCTACGTTTTAGTTTAGAACTGAAGGTGAGAGACAGAGGTCTTCGTGAAATGAATCTTGCCAGACCACTGAGTATATGTCGGATGAACTCTATATATTATTTCTGTCAATATTTTATGTGAGAGTGGCGTCCATAGTATAGTTAAATATACATTAAATTTAAATATTCAACAACCGATGACCTATTACAATTCAAGAGAGATGATATATAAATTAATACAAACACACATATGTATGATATATATATATATATATATTAAAATTAAAAAGTTCAGTGCAATATATGCTTAAATTTTAAAGATAAGCATATAAATATTTTTGTATTATTTTGAATAATACCACCATAATATTACATAAACATATGTTTTTTAAATCTTTAAGAATCTTTAAGTTTAAAACCTTATTCTAAGAGACTACAATTATCATAATTTTGTAAAAAAAATGGAATGTAATTTTAATACTAGAGTTTATAATTACCATATATGTATCCAAAAATTGAATCTCAACGTTAAACATTTGTATACTCTGCTTATTACTCCAAAATAATCCCTTGGTGTCAGTTCACAATCGATCCATACCGACCGAGTGGCCGCCATCTAATAATGATAATAATGCCAACTTATATCTTTAGCGGTGGTCATGGAGTCAGCACAACGAGCCCTCCGACTTAATCTCAGTATTTATATTGAAGCCGCTTCTTTTTCCTTCAAGTTGTTCCTCGTTTGTTCACTCGAGACTGAGTTGAGCCTAATTGAGAGACACTAATTCACAGAAAGATCTAGAAGAGTCGTGGACTTTGCCCAAGGCCATGAATGTGTAGCCTGTAGCGCTGGTTACTAGACCATAATGGTAGCTTACTACACAATAAAAATAACTCAAACAAAAAGCCCTATTAGTATGCCCCGTTTGGATTTAATCCCTGACGTCTATATCAGCAGAAAGCCATTGTAAAAGAGCTTGACAAATTATCTTGTACCCACCGATATGGTCAAAACCTACTATATCAAATAAGTTGTCAGAGTGAACATTTTTGTCTTAATATAATTTCTTAACATAACAAATTTTTGAATGGAATACTTTCTCCATAGCATAACTTCATGGCATTCACCTTGTTTCATAAACTACTTTGGATTTTGGATACATTTTATTGTATCATAACCATGACTGGCGTGACCAAAATGTATAAAAATGTGGCATGATCCATTTTAACGTAGAGATAAATATCTTTAGTCCGTGCTGGGGAGAGAAAAAAAAAAATGAAGCTTGAAAATAATGGGGGTGGGGAGGTGAATAGGAGTTTGTTTTAATTTTATTCAACTGAAATAGCACAAAGAAGGTGTAGATAATTCTTTAATTTGTTTCTTTTATTAGTGTATTTTTTCACCCTTCTCTTCTGACTTTTTATTTGGGAGAAATATATATTCTTTTCACAATTTTTTTACTGGTCACAGGCACGAAATGTGGAAATCTAGATAATAGACGGAAACATATTATCCATCTTATGTTATATATATATATTTTTATATATATCGTCTTACTTTTTTCCACGCTATCTCCCTTATAAGTGCGGACGTTGATGAATGTGCGGAAAATTTGCCCCTTGGAACGGAGAAGCAATAAAATAGCTACAGCTTTAGTGTAGTCTGATCTTTAAGTCATGTTGGGCTAATTGCTTGTCTTTTCTCATCCCAGAACTCTTTTTTATCCTCTTTAGTGTCTCTTCTTCCAATTGTAAGCTCTTTTATTTTATATGACTTTCCTCTTCTTTGTGAACAATTTGTTTGTTTATCTTTTTTTTTCTAACTCTTTTTGTTGCCTCGGTACTAAAAATACGTCATATCTTACCTGTCCTATCTTATTAAGATATTTTAATGTAACTTGAATATTAATTTATTTTAAACATGCAAATTAACCTGGAACCTTTCTGTTGATAAATTAGATGCCTACTTTGTGTTTAACGTACATTAACTGTCATGTGAAGTTAGAATATTAATATTAGTAAAATATTATTTAATATTTTAACTTATTTGGTTGTGTTAGGGTCATAACTGATTATCAGTGTCCAAATTATATATACTACTAGCTGACCCGGCAAACGTTGTTTTGCCATATAAATAATTTTTAAGTAATTTCTAGTGTAGACAAAAAATAGCTTACTTATTGTAAGTGTGTAAGAATGTGGTATATGTGTGAAATAGGCATGGAGCGCTGTGAACGATGAGGGAATATAAAAATAACAAAAGGCAAACATTATTTTTAAGTTATTATAATTTATTCCTTAAAATTATATATCATTAATTAATCAATTACGACAGTAACACTAACAAACAATATCAATCTCTTAATGCCATAGCGTGAACAATATTTTTTGTTAGTCCATCTTTAGCTAACACAAACAAACTGGATGGTTTACCCACTCGAGAGCATGCCACGTATAATTGTCCGTGTGAAAAACATGGTGTTCTCAAATCTAAGCCACAAATAGACATCGTTTGACCTTGGGATTTGTTGATAGTCATTGCAAATGCCAATCTAATCGGAAACTGAATACGTTTGAATTGAATTGGCACATG
>CABEEJ010002807.1:64440-99991 GCA_901482245.1 Timema douglasi
TAATGAGAATCGGTCAAGCCGTTTCGGAGGAGTACGGGAACGAACATTGTGACACGAGAATTTTATATATAAGAAGAAGTGTTAGTTCACGTAACCATACCAATATTAACATGGTGAGATGAGGATAAATTGGAATTGTTAAAAAAAAAAAAGCTACACTATATTCATTAAAATTTGTTAAAATCGTGGCTTTATGAGTCCTTCTAGTCCACTAGAGAATGTCTAAGACTTACAGTAGCACATAACCTATAAGCAAAATAGTGTGTGGATATATTAAACGACATTATTTCATCATAATATCAGTAAATACTCAACCCTTGGATTTGAAATAAAACTTATTACCAATACATTCATTTTACTCAAATAACCTACTTTCGGTAATTACTCAACCCAACTAATAAATTAAACCTAATACCATAGAGTACACAACTATATATTTAAATTATAATTAATATCAGTTAATACCAAATAACATGACTTGAAAATTTATCTGCTACATAACTTAAAATAAACACTAATTATGTTAATACTAAACTATATGAACTGAGTAAAACCAAACTTGGTGAATACCCAAACATTGGACCTAGTTTTGGTGAGTACTACACCATATTAATTCAGTAAACATAATATTTTATTGAATACTAAGCTACATGACTTAAAACAAACTTAATAGCTGTGTTTACTAAGTCACATGGCCTAAAACCCAATAGATAAAGACTAAACAATACTCTATATCTTAAGTAAACCTAATATATGTGAATAGCTAAGAGAATGGCTTAGAATAAACCTGATTATAATTAATTCTAAGCAATTTGACGTAAAGTTTAACTAATCTTGGTAAATACTTAATCATACAACTTAAGTGAAACCTAATTGAGGGTGAATCTTTAATCTTAGTTCCTATATTTCAGTTATAAATACATGCACATATTAGACTATATTACACGCCACTTAATGTCCAAATTTAGTTTTTTTTACTAAACACTAAATTCTTTTGAATACTGAAAGTTGAAGATAGTCACACAAAATGCTAAAACATTTAACAGTAATAAAAAGTTATTTTCAAGAAAAAATACGTTCCTTCCCCTTCAAATATGTATATTTTATTTTTTCTCGCCTGTTATGTTTTATCATCTATTCCACCATCAGGTGGAAGGTGGGTGATAAGAGCAATGATAGCAGCGAGGCCAATAAGCGAGGTAAAGCGCAACGGAAGAAATACATTACGAAAAGGGAAGATATGAAAATAGGAACGGGTAGGTTAGGGAGCGCGGTGCGGATTGGGGGTCGTAGAAGGGAAGGCTGTTCCAAAAGTCGTCGCATCTCGGCTAGTGTTATCGTATAGTGTCGTATATCCTATTTATCCAGTTCGTACAGTCAGCTAGGGAAAGTTTTTACCTCTTATTTTTTTATATCTTTCTTATTCTTGCCTTGCAACAAATGTATAGTCTTTTGATCAAAATATGGTCCATTTATTAGAACAATATCCTTTAGAGTATGTTTTGTAAATTAAATCTTTTTGTTACGTAAAACCAAACTTAATCTACCCCTCCCCTCTAGTACCTCCCTACCAATCCGGGATATCACCATGATTACATTAATAGGGTAAAAATTAGAATTATGCAAAATGTAAAAGACATGCACGCACATATTTGTGGTGTATAAAGAGTAGGAAGCCATTTAAAACACCTGAGTATACTCAGCTTGTTTATGAACCTTGACCTTTCAATCATGATAAAACTAAATTAGATTAAAATAACACCTTTATCCGCATAGCTCTATAAAACTTAAAAACACATATCCACCTCCCATCACATTTTCAGATCTTGTTTTATATTTTACTCTGGCAGACTATATTGAGATCATTATAGTAAACCTTGAAATAAGCACAGTAGGTATATAGTGCTCATAAAAAACCCTTAAGCTAAACAAATAAAATCAAGCCTACATTGTTTAAATGACCAGAATATAAAAATAGCCTTTTAAAACTGGGTTAGGACTTTTATAAATGAATAAAAGTTTATCCACAGCTGTTAAAATTAAAAATATTTACGTTCAACTAATTCAATCAATTATTTAGTAAGAATACCTATTAAGGTGGGACCTGTAAATAATTAAAAACCCGTTGTTTAACTTTATTTTGTAGTCAAAATATAAAAGGTAAACGCTTAAAGTTTAAGATTTAAAAATGTTAATCAAATAAAGAAGGTGTGTAGCATTATATAAGTTATATTTTTAAATAATAAAGTTTTATGTCATAAGTCTATATTAAATAATAGAATATGTCATAAATTTATAGCTTATCTTTGACAAACGTTCATTAAATTAGGGAAAAGGGTGGCTACATATATAAGGAGAATGATAAAATACACTAATATAAGTCAGAAATAAGATATATAGAATTAATGTAGTTTAATAAAGCAAAGTTTACAGAGAATGACCTCATGGCCTTAAATCTAAGGCAGCAAACACAAATCATAAACAAATACAGCACAAGCGTCACTAGCTTTCCTTCAGCATGAAACACAAGAATTATCCTGAAGGTATAAGTGCGGTCCATATGAGACAGTCAAAAGATGTATGTCATAAGGGTTATACGCACGGTAAGTGTAAACTCACTTCAAATTTACCTTTAATCTAAGGACTTCGAAAAACTTTCAGGACAATGTCCAGGCTATGGTTTGAAGAGGTAAATATAATCACCCTAATAGTGACATCTACTTTAAGTAAATTTTCATATAGGGAAATACATAGCACGTCTGTATTTTAAGAAACCAAACTAACATTTGAGTTGGATGCGTAATTAATAATTCCTCTTTTAATTTGATTATCAAATGACGTTAAATTAACTGTAACGTAAACAAAAAATAATAAATCCTTCAAAATAATAGTGAATCATTAACAAAGAACCATCGGTGGGTGGCTATACTCTACTACTATTAATAGATGGCTAAACATATGTGACATCACTACTCTCCGTGGCACACACAAAACAGAATATGACTGAAAAAATTTATAATCTGAAGTTATTTTTATGTTAAATTAAACTCTAGTGATAAATAGTGATAGATATACACAGCAACAGAAAGAAATTGTTTATGGCCACCGTATCCTCTGATGGCCATTTTCTCTATATTTACCACATATAAAATGAAAAAACAAAGCTTAAGTCTCTCTCCTACCGTGGCAACAGTAAAAGGTGGAAAACATACAAAAAAAATCAACCGAACTCATAAGGCTCTCACCTACTTTGGTAATTCAAAGTAAATTAAATTTCAAAATTACTCAAATTTGTCCTCAAGATACAACAAGAGTATAATGTACCCGAGATCAAACCCTGACCACAACATTATATTCTATACTGGCTCAAGCCACGTAAATATCTTAGCGTGCACGTAAACCAGCTACAATATAGTGAGGGGTGACCTGGCGGTCTAGGGGATAAGGTGTCAGACTTCTGTGCTGGCGTCCGGGGTTCAATCCTCGGTCCCGGCAAAGATTTATCTGATTACCAAACCCTTCCTTCACCTCTGACAAGACATCTTGTGAATGTGAGGAATGCCAGGCCTCCGCCGTGGTTCGGATTCCACGTTAAACTGTAGGTCCTTCATTTCGTCTCACAATCACCCTACCATTACACATTAGCGTAAGTGCGTATAACGCGAACGGGTAGTAAGACGCGGTGTTAATAATAATAATAATAATAATAATAATATAGTGAGTGATAAAACCCATCTCTGGCCGGGGATCTCCCTCCGTGGTCTTTCTCGGAGCGAAGTAATGTTGTTGGTAACGTGACGAGTTGCCGAGTGTCTCTAATTCAAATACAGATACCATCAACTCTGTCTGAGATGGGATGTAGTTTACTTATGTCTTGTTTATATATCACCAGACTTTTATTTTTTAATTCTATTATAATGTCTTATTTTAGTTGAACTCAATTTTCACACTTTATAATTACATCGCTAATGCTTATATCTTCTTCAGTTTTATCTCTATTGTGGTACTGTAGAATTATTTCCTGTTACCTCACTCTTTTTTTTTTAATATGAAGGAGAAAATGGCGGGGCTAGACGTAGCGAAGAAAACTTGCGCGTTTGCAGCAAAGACAGCGAGTGGTGGTAGCACCAGCAGGAGGTCTTGATGTGACTTGCTTACAGACCCGGATTGAAATTCCGTCTTACCCTCGCAGATCTTGTCTTCTTACGAGTCGCCTCCTCCCTCCCCTCCCCCTCCCTTTCCCTAAAAGCTCCCTTCTCCCCTTCAGATCATGACAATCTTGTGATATCCTTGACACAAAATATCTGCGTGCTGTGTCATTTCTCTCTCTCTCTCTCTCTAGATGGGAGCCGTCAGCCATTCGTGCCAACTTTACTGGGACGTAGTAAGGTTGTATTTTAGTGATATCTCTTTTACAAAGCTTAGACAGATCTATTTTTTTTTTTTTTAGTTATAAGTACCAAATTATTTTTAATATCCCCAAAAATGTAGAACTAATTTTGTCACCTGCGTCATGGATCACTTGGTCTCAGACGTCACCCAAGCAATAAATTGAATTGCCGATAATGAGGTTCAAATCTTTTCTTTTTCACACATGTTAATCACTTTTGTTTTCCTAACTACCATCCAGCATTTATTTTTTACTACTTTCATCATCCCTATTCATTAAATTAAGACGTTAACAACCTTATTATTTAAATTAACTTATTAAAAGTGTGATATTTACTAATAGATATTTTAATCTTTATTTAAAATAAAGAATTACCAAATTTATAATTCTCAAAATCAGTAGATATAAAAGTTACAAATAAAATCGGATATTAAAAACAATTAGCGGATTTTATGATAAGTATGTCCATACTATTATTTGTATTGGCGTATTTGAATTGGTTTTTAACACATAAAATATACAAGAGTTATATCACGCTTCATTCAATACACTAATCATAAAGTTGAACCTAAATGGTATTTTATAGCTTCTATGGTTAAAAAAAACACAATCAACATGAAAAACTTCAAAAAAACTTTCTTATATTTAAGAATATTTCAAGATAACATTTTATTCCACTAACAAACTAATGTATACATTATTTTGTTTTAATTGGTAAATTACATGTTATGTATATTAAATTTATAAATTGTGATGTTTCATAATACCCTATTTAAAAAATCTTATATATTTAATTTAAAGCTATTAGGTAAAACTGTGATCCAAGAAAACGCACATGGTACTAAACTTATGTAAGAAAACCGTACAAAGTATTATAAAAAGCGTATGAAATCATGCCTCAATATTTTCAGACAAACGCACAAATAGATCTAAATTAAAATTAATGTAATAAACTTTGGTGAATATCATATAATGTTTTACATTGATGTTAAAGGTGAACCTGACCTTAGTGCTAGTAAATTATTTGAACTAAAATATTTTAATACTATGTATTTTGGTAAATTAATTGGGCTTAATTAAGTTATACAACTTGTTTTGGTGTTACATCAATACAAAGGTCATATAGAGTTTTTATTGGCTATAATCATTAGTCATTATATACTTTTTATTTCTACACCAACCATAATTTGGGACTTTAAATTTTTCTAAAGGATTACCTAAGCGCTTCCAGGATTTTTAATTTGAGTCCTTTGTTGCTGCCTTTTATTAACCTTGTGTGCGATCTCCTTTCATTTTAAGTTAAATAATTGAATAGATTGTATTTACACAACAGAACGATGAACACTATCCACTGTAGTGCAAACTACCATAGCAGCCAGTTTATAATAGTTATCAATGCCTCAATAAATGTACAGAGATACATCAAATGAGTAAGTCTAATAAACTTTAAAGGTGAATCATTTACAAAACCTGTAGAAAAGTTATCCTATGTTGCTCAACAATAGATTTTAATACATTTAAACACTTTCAGAATATGTTATTATTCAATAAGATACTTAATTATCGTTTTAGTTGAAATGAAGTTTACTTCAATCTATTTAAATACTAAACAATAATCTAGTACATAGATATGTAAAAAAAATAAAATTTTATAGCAAAATGTGTGTTTGTTTTAAAACTAAAGTTTTACTTTACAAACGAATAAGCAAATAGTACGACATATATGTACACATTTTCTCTGATACATTTTTGTAGTATGGAAAAAAATTGAAAAGGGTTTTTATTAAGCTTGCAATAAATAATTTGTCCTTAGAAAAAAACAATTTTAATCTCATCAATTACAATAAATACTCTCTAGATATAAATTTTAAACAAATCTTTTAAAGGAATATTTAAATTCAAATCTTCATAAATCATTAAAATACCCTAAATGCCATTATTAATTTTATGTCCTTAAAAAGAAAGAATATTTTTATTAATGGTGAAAAAAATTATTTTCAAATACCTATTTTGAAACAAATCTTAGAGTCAATCTTCAAAAAATGTCATGATTTAATATCCCTTAAAATTATTTTGTAAAAAAAAAAAAATCTACTAGTCATGCAAAATATTCTGCATATAACAATTTTTAACATAATCGTCAAAGCTATAATATAAATTTTTCTTTTCAAACATCAATCGTCAATAAATTATTATTTTAGGAATTATTTAAAAGAAATAACAGAAAAAAGTTATTCAAGATGTAAAAAACATTACAAATACTCCTTACGTAAAAAATGTCAGTCTTTTTTAAGATATTTCAAATTTTAAGAAAAAAATATTTATAAACTACAATTAAATGAAATGTCGATTTATATGTACACTTTTACTTGTGAAATTAAATAATATCAATTTTACACATATTAAACAAAACAGTAAAAGCATTTTTTTTAAAGTCAGAAACTTAGAATTTTCAAATATCAGTCTGAGTCAATAAGCGTACCTATAAATTTAGAATACAGCTTCTGTTTTGATTTTGTTTACTAGGCAATATGTGTATTTGTCAGTAGTTGTGTTTCATAATTTTTTATAAACATATATACTCTCTAAATGTAATATATCACAACATAATTGGTTAGTAGAGGGAACACCCATATTATAAAAACAATCTTACTGCCGAGACATTGAATAAAGTCATTATCAAATAGGTACTATGGGTAGTTTAGGTAGTGGCATACCAATTATAGTCTATCGATGTTGGTCTGCTGAGTATCATGAGTGATATCAATCTAGGGGTAGATACGATACTATTATTTATATGTTTAGAGCAAGGCACATACTAGGAATATATTTATTGGTCAGTAAGTACTATTTAACAGAATACGTTACCTAAATAAGTATGGAGACTGATTAAATGAAATGAATTGAATTGAATCAGGAAAGACAAAATACTTTTTCTGTTGTCACTAGAAAATTATATAATATTAACACTTTTTTTTTTATATATAGATTTTTGTATGAGTACATTTTGTAAAGAATTTTACTCAAACATGCCCTTACAAGTTATGTTATTACGATAGTAAATTATTTAACTTCGAGTTGTGTGACAGTATATATTTTCACAATATGTCTACATATTTTAAACTGTGTTAGAGTTAATATTTAAATTATTCTGAAATCACACAACCCCTTTACAAGGGAACAGCAATCTGTCAAACAAAAACAATATATTAAAAAATAGTTTACAAATTTATGTTCACCTCAATTACCTTGAAAAGTAGTCTTACCTAGCTTAAATATTTACAACAATGCTTCTATCTGATAACAAGGTATGAAGTTTTTTTTAGAAAATATTAAATATTAAATATTAACAGATTGAATATTTTTTACTATTTCATTAGTTTTTTTCGTATAGTTATTAATAATATCTATAAAACTTGACAGTTTCAGATAACATAACCTTAAACACGTAAAGTAAAGCTAGCAACTATTTTTACTCGTAGCTACCAGAAACGGGTCTTCCTCGGAAAATAGGACTGTACACGTCCAAGTAGAGTAGATGATGACGTAAATGGAGAGTCTGCTAAAGATCCACCATCAGATAGCTCTTTGGTATGTGTCTTATTTATGATCCCGTGTGTACTTCGTAGGTTACTACATCAATTTAGTTCCTGCTTCCAGACGCAAGAGGTGTTTCGGGAGCCAAAACTATGGCTTGAATATTAATATCGCTCCTAACTTGCAATTTCGTCTAAAGAGAATCTACATCGTTGCTAACCACCGAAGCAAAGAACAAAGTTTTGTAAGTAGGAGTTGTTTTGGGCCCGAAGCTTTATTTAAATATAGGCTAATCCTCTTCTCGTTTCCTGACACGCCGAAGCGTGTAATTCTGTACACTCCGGACAGAAACTCAGTACACAAAGGCGTGTGTTTTCTTGTGTGAAATTACATCAGGCTTGAGATGTATGTGTGGAATGAAGTATTTTATGTTAATTTTAAGCAGGGGAAAGGGGGTGGGGGGTCTAGATCTGACAGGAATGAATGTGTGTTTATATCAACACAACTCTAGACGGGCATTTCTTTTGTGAGAAAGTTTCTCTGACGTCCATGACTTAATGGTTTTAAAGTAACAATAGTTTTACGAAATATGTAGAGTGTAGTTAATTTTATAAAAATAAATGTTGTTTATTTTTTAAGTATATACACACTAATAACGTAATTTAATATGTGCCCTTTCCAAGGAAATGTAGTAAACATGTTCAAGTAAGTATTCACATGATATATAAACAAGAGAGAATTTAAAAAAAAAAACATTTTGTTTCTATATTTTTGCTTATTTTTCATCGCATTTTAAATACTATAGAGGGGATAAGGATAAAGTAAATAGGGAAAATTTATTATTATTTGAATGAATTAATAGGGGTATATATTCCATTATAAAATTACTTTCAGTTATCGGGTAGAATTAGAAACTTAACTTCCTCATTGCCGTTTAGCCAGCATGATTGATTTGTACACCTCATTCAACGTGTTCACCAATATGAGTGAATTGTTTTCATAGTATAAATAATATTTTCTTACTTGCTCTATGGCATTAGGAATTCTTAAGTTCATCACCACACCTTTAAAAGTACGCCACCTAACCCTAACTGGAGCTAGCTCTATCTAGTCCATCTCCTTACACTCTCTCTATCTCTTTCCAGTGCGTGCTAATGTTATACTCCCCTCTACCTCTCGGACTTCCCACCCCTATTGTCTCTTTCCGTTGTGTTTACCAGTAAACAAACAGAATGTTAGAGTCCTCCATTCATGCTGAATGTCCTGTCCACCATAATCTACGAGATTTGACTACCCTCGCAAGACATGTTATTACTTTTATTATAATATTAATAAATAGTATCTGCCAATACCTGTTTGTAGCTGAAGGAGGATACGGAGGAAGGGGCGCATTGTAAGTAGAATGTCACTGAAAAAGGGAGTGGACTTGTCGTAGGACAGAACATCTAATAAGTCCAATAAAATATAAGGGGTCACGGTATTACTTTTGTAGCTGCTTTAATACTTGAGGGGCTTAATCTTTACATTCAGCTATTGCCATAAGGTAAATTCACTATTTTAAATATGTCATGGTATTTGTTAAACTGTATGTCCTAACGATCCATGAGGAGAAGTGCCAAAATAAATTTAATAATCTACTAAGGTGCCTTCAAGTGTTACGTGAGACTCACCCCGTGTGTCGCATTGGTTAAGGCAGTAATCTTGTAGCAGACTAGACTGAGGGGACGAGAGTATCGCGTTTCAAATCTCGGTTAGGTGTACTGAAGGTGGTTTTTCCAAAATGGTTTTTAAATCTCCCTCCACGAAAATGTTGGTACACTTCAACAAAATATAACCATCCTAATCCCTAAAAACATTAACGTAATTAGTATATAAGCGTATGATCCGAACACGTAATAAGACATGGTTATAGAAAAAAAGGTGATGTTCAAGTTCATTCTGACCACTTGGGACCCTCTACACCCTAATGCAAGAAAAAATAAGAAAACGACTGATCCTCTCCCTTACCTCTTGCTTATGTTTTTCTTTGGAGATTTTCTTTAAATTTACTCAAATAGATAACAATTAATTTGTATGCAATTTATATGGTAATTACTAACGTAAAGGTGTAAGTTAGTCTTGCCAAGTAATTTATAATAGACACTAACACTAAAATTTTGATGATTTTACATATATAAATACATTAAATTGAAATTATTATAACATCAAAAGCTAATATATATGGTAGCCTTTGACAAGTAAACTCTTAACAATATATTCGAGTGATGGCCCATTATATAGATCTTCTCCTAAAGAAAAGTTTAAAATAGGTTTTAGTGCAATAATCTGCAGCCATCGCTTCAACGATCCACTAGTTACTAAACAACTTGAAAGTATTTAAACCAGATTTTTGTAATATTCCAACAATATTTGTAATCAATATTTAAACATTTTTTAAGATATTATAAATTATATTTTTTACACAAAATATAAGTTAATTTTTTTGTGGAATGGCACTGTATTTACTTACCTCTGCAATCATCATGTTAATCTTAAGGCTTTTAAGGCTGTTCCGATATTTACTAAAGCAAAACACATTTTTATAGGTTTATTGTATGGTCCTATTCTCAAAGGAATGTCATTTTATAAAATACAAACAGACTTTATTTGCGGCCACTTACATTTTTTTCCAAAGTTAGTACAATGATGTTTTTTTATTTCAGAGATAAATACAAATCTACATTATAATTAACTTTAATAAAGCATAATTTATAGGTTATTTAAGTATACCAATGTTTTTAAAAATCAAGCTCTATTTTCCGCCAGAGAATAAATTGATAGCAATTATTACCAGACCAAACTCAGACTAAACTTAGTAATTTATAATCTAATTTGACACCCCCATAAATACTTTATTAAATAAAAGTGTTGAATTGTACGGTTAGAATGTCATCCTTTTGTTAACCTGAATCAATAAAACTTGCCACATATGTTGGGGACCCGGACATGTTTGAACATTTATCTTCACTCGAAGTTGTCACCTTACCGAGCACTATTGGGAGACGTCACATTTCACAGGAATTCCTGCACCCAAGCTCTCTGTTGTGGCAATGGATTTCGAGTATATGTGTTGGGTGTTTCGTGGTGGGGTCATCCAAACATAGGGCGTCTACAAGAGGAGAGAAATGAGCACTTGACTAACATAAGAAGTAAGAGGAGGGAAGGTCAGAGAGGATATAATATTTGCATTCAATTCATAGCAAAAAAATGGGATTAAAACAATAACTAGTATCAATTATTTTTAAATATACTTCAAATTGCAGTTCAAAAAATTAATTTACAAACTGTTTTCAAGATTTAATTTGTATATTACGTTCATAATAATTATGATTTCAAACAATGGATCCAATTTTTAAAAGCATAAGTCTAAAACCATAATTATTTAGATTTGTTTCATAAAATTGTTTTTAACTATTTTTTATACAATTTGTTAGTAAAATAGTTTTTAAATGATTTTATTTAAAATTCTTTAATAAAACTATAGTTCTAGTTAGTCATAGTTTAGTATCATTATACAATAGTCTATACTCTATAAAGCTTAATATAATCATCAATTAATTTTTAAAACTATATTATACAAGATTTTCACTAAAAATATTTTCATTCTCTTTACATAAAACATATTCATACATTATCTTTAAAACCATAAATAGTATAATTTTCAAATAGTGGTTTGCAAAGAATAAGTTTCACAAATTATTTTCATAAAGTTTCAATTACATTTTTTTTAAATATTAGAATCAGAGTTGTTTTAACTTTTATATTTGAATTTAATCAACTTTATTAGCTATTTATTTTTCACTTAAATTTATATACGTACTCTATTCAATAAAATTTAGAGGCAGTTTATTAATATTCAAACATTTGTTATTCGTACATTTTGGAATATATCTGAGATAATGCTGAAATTTGAGAAAACCAAATAAAATTAGATCTGATTAAATTCCTTCAAAAATTCCATTAAATTAAGATTAGTAAAAACAAGGTTTACCATTTTTAACATCATGGAACCTAACTTAATTGGTACTTAAGTTATCATAGCCAATATTCAGGTCTATTAAATGTATTTCAAGCAAATGTATTCTTAACATTTAACCAATTTGCTGCAAGTTAGGGTTATAATATAATAGTTTTAAATTGTTTAGTTTATAAAGTATTACTGTGTTCAGTACCTTTTCATAATAACTGTTGAGGTTATATTAATATGTAATATCACTCTAAGAGAGTTGATAATTTAGGAAGTGTAACCGCATATGCATTTAGAAAGAGGAGGAAACAATTTAGGACAAACCAAACTCGGTACATCCAAACGGGATTCGAACCCTGATATCCCTGTAGTTGGCCGTCTAGTCTAAAATGAGGGGGACTCCTTAGACCATGCGACCACCTAATAAAATATATAGTACTGTGTTATTTATTTACACCTCAGAGATTTACAAAAGCACATAATTTTAAGATTTTCTCTAAAATATACCATGAATAAAAAGGTTTTGATGAAATATTTGTATTAATTTTTTTTAATCAAACGTTGTTCTTGCATATTATATGTTTTTTTTAACTTTCATTTACTTTCATTTTTAAAACGTTTGTAATTTTTTCTTTTCATCAAACACATGGCTTCCGTAAAATAAGTTTTCAAGAAATCTAGTTTATATTGTCGAACAATAGAAGGGCTATTTTAAGGGTGTTTTATTTTTTAACTTTAGAAAGTTATTTTCATTGCATGTAAGTCGTGGATTCACCTATTAGACCTCATTAGTACTCATTAATGGAAAGGTAGAGCTACCTTCCTCCCTTACCACTCTTCCAATTGAAAGGAGACCTTAAGGGGGAGATAGCAATTTAGGACTGACTTGGCAATCCTTATGCCGTGCGCGCTTCCTTTTAACCCGACGATTTATTTCCTTAATTGTCAGCCGATGGTGGATTTTTTTTTATGTAGTCCACCCTTCCCCTTGCAAACTACTAGCTCGTGAACCATCGAGACCGGCATACCAAAACACCTTTGCAATTACTTCTTTTGTTGGCTCTCGAACCCAACATTTGGAGACGGTAAACTACTCATGATTCTAACATAGATCTTTGGATTTGGAGAGTGGGATGACTTATATTTATTTACTCATTAAACTTTACTTTTGTAATACACGGATCTTAAACAAACAGCTCACTATTGATTCACCCATTTTTAATAGCCATTATGTTTTTTCCAATACAGTCAAATTTTCATAAGAAAGGTATTTTAGAAAATAAAAACATATATTTTGTGTTCAATATCAATAAAATTTTACAATTTTATTATTGCTTTTGTGTATGTACTGATAACCTCCTCTCTCATTTAATGTTCAGAGCTACTGGTTACATACAAAGAGGTCCTGGATTAAATTCCTGGTAGTTCCAGATTTTTAAGTGAATCGGTGGGTCCAGAACGGGGTCAACTCAACCTTGTGAGGTCAAATAAGGAGATATTTGAACAAAATATTGGGGATCCGGTCCAGAAAACTAAGAAAAACTGTTGGGTGTTTGTTGTAGTGACCCTATGTCATCATCCTCTGTCTACAAATGTTCGCACTATCCTCGCTAATCAGTCGGTATAAATCGCTTGCGCGTTGATGCCATGGAGTTTATATTGATAATATTTATAAAAATTTACAACTGCATAGCACATATCTTGATGTATAATGAAATAAATCTAATATGATTGCTTATTTTAATAGGGGATAAGAATAAATTTTCAAAATAATAGAATTTTTTTTATTTTATTTTTGTATAAAATAGTAACCTTACAAATAACTAGAGTTCTGAAATTTCAAAATTGTTTACATAAATTTGGTTTTCAAAATTTTCTAAACCAATAAAAAAGTATCCTTTCAATGTGGAATAAAATTGAAACTTGCCATTTAAGTATATATAATTGCCTGGATAAGATAATGAGTTTTGAATTGATGGAATTTCGATATTAAAAAACGTGAAATGTAATAGTTAGAAATTGATAAAACTTATTTAAAGCACTATTATCGGTGTAATTGAGAATTATACGTAGGTAGTTAGCTAAAAGAACCATATCAGATGAACAAATAACTCTTAAAATTTTAAAATGGGAATTTGGTAACAGAAATGATTCGGGAGAGAGAAGCAATTAAGCTTGAGATATATCTACGATTATTAGAAAATCTACCTTTCACTGGGGAAGAAAATTTAAATTTTGAAACTTGTTAAGAGGATCCTCCAGATAAAATATAAGTTGTAAAGTTTAGGGATACAAAAATAGGCGTTAAGAAAGTGGATGAAACTTGGGGCACCTCAAAACTGCTAAACTAATAGAAACAGAAGCGAATTAAAATAAACAACTTCTGCTGAAACAGCTTGGTGTACCATGATGCTTATTTATTACACACACACACACACACACACACACATATATATATATATATATATATATTCATTTAATTATTTCATACTCTTCTTATATGATTAATGAGGCTATTTTATTATTTCAAGTCAGCACAATATCCCCGGCGAAGACAAGCTTAAATAATAGTATGTCTAAAGTTCCTCTAGTGATTTGGTTCCAAATAGGTATCTTGAGAGTATTTGTCATGACAAATATTACTGTATAGTTGTTTTAGTAAAAAAAATTATTTGAATGTAGTTCAAAAAAGACTGATTTAAAAAAGAATTGAGAGTATTTAAAAAATAGCTAAACAGTTGCGATAATATCGGAATATTTGTAGTATTTGATATTACAAACAATACTGTATATTGGTTTTTGGAGTAAACATTTTTTCAAGGATAGTTTACAAATGACTAATGATATCTAATTTTTTTTAGTAGGATATAGAACTAATGATTTTGTTTGAAATTTATATCGAGATAGTGGTTGATCTCCCAAAGAATAATATATTTTTTCTACTTATGAATTTGTTAAATGTTAGTTTACTGATGAGTGATTTTCAAAAGTAATAAACATTTTGTAAATGGCTCTAATAAATTTATTTAGACTGTATGCCATATATATATGAGGAGGTTTTATATGACACATAAGATTGTGTTCTTTTTTGGCAAGTTAAATTTGGTAAGTGTTGATGTTATTTTTAATTTAAAAATGGCTTTAGAAATATGGTTAAAAATAGGTATCTGTTAAGTTTTTAATTGAATGAATTATTAGCTATTTGCCTTTTAAAAAAATCTATGGTATATTACTGGAGATTGATTTTGGTCAATTTGAATATTTTTGAAAATACCCAATCTGATTTTTTTCATTATCGGTGTCTGTGAGTATTTAACGTAATAATGATAAATATGTATTGATTTTTAAATAAATTAATTTAAGGGTAGTTTACTAAATATGAATGATAGAAAACATTTCATTTTATTAAATATACCTTACCGATTAATTATTTTAAAATAGGTATCTAAGAATGAGAAATAGTAATACGTTTAAATATATACAAATTACAAATAATTTTAGGGTTATCTCTAAATAATTTATTTTTTAAATTAAGAAATTTGTTAAAAATATTTTAAGAATCTAATTTAAAATGGATAAATCAAGTTTTCTTATTGTGTTGTTTATTTTGATGAGTTATTTATGAGTAAAATTTAATTAAGAATAATTTTACTGAGAACTTAATTTTGAACATTTTCTTAAATACCATAATTTACTCTACGATGATTTCTATGCGATTTTGTCGTACTATTTATTTTATTGAGTGCATATTGGGGTGCCTAAATCTAATAATTATGATGCCTAAATTCCTGCTTATGTTAAACATATTTTGGGACCAGGAATACTCCCTACTCATTAGACAGTATTTATATTATTATATTTTCGGCACTGTTGCGTTGTTTATATACGTTTACTATTTAATTGAAAGCGAGTAATACAAGTGGAACTTATACATTCATGAAGTAAATTATAATACTTATATAAGAAATAAGTAAATGTCAAAATTATTAGACTATTTTAACCTCCAAATGACCAATAGAAGGGGAAACAAAATATTTGAGAAAATTAATGGGGATCAATGCTACTCACTCGGCCCTCTCAAGCTTAAGGTTTACTTTAGTGACTCATTAGTTTTTGTATCTGAGATGGGAAGAAAAAACAAATTTGTATACACAACTATACCACACACATTCACATGTCATTCATACCACGCAGAACATATCCGTGGGGATAGAACGTAATTAAAAATAAATAATGCTGATATTACAATATTTATTGACTATTTATTAAATAAATGTTTATTCATCATAATACGATTTATAAAAACAACATTTTTACCTAACGCACCCATTCAGTATCCCTTCCTCTTTCTTCAAATAGACGATCTAGACTCTGATCGCAGACTTTGAGCAAGTTTACACCGAAAAGATTTAATAGTGACAGCAGTTTTATTATTTATATCAAGAGAATTCCATGAAAGAGCTATAGCAACAGTAAAAGAGTGAGAATAGGAGTTGGATTTATGAATAGGAATGAAGAGTGTGTGTCACGTGATCTGGTACCGAGATTATGATGAGCATGAAGATAGACTAGTCGTTAGGAAAGGTATTGAGGATATCCTGTTAACAATAGTTTCTTTGTCATTACAAGAGAATGTAGAACCCATCTCTTACAAAGCCGTAGCCAGTCAAGTTTGTTATAATCAGAGGCAGGTTTTTTTGTTATTGGCGATAAACGTGAATTGTTTTTCTGTAGCTTCAAAATCTATATTTACACGTTTCACAATGTTTATGAAGTGATCCAACATATTTTCAAATGGCGAATTTTCGCGAAATTTTATTATTCTCGCGATTAACGCAAAAAATTTAATATTTTTTTCACACTTTAATATTTCAATAGTCGGAATTGAAGTTTTAAAAACAATATTTTATTTAATAAACATTCCTTCACAGCGTAAAATTTGCCGCCATTTTATTTTCACAGAAGTCTCACAAGCCCTAAGAATGTGTCTGGATCATATATTTTGCGCATGCGTAGTTTTAAAACTGAAACAAGACTGGAAAGAAACGTGTTTTTCACCTCAAAGTTTTTTTTAAAAAAATTAACATATCCTGCGTTAATTTTAATACTCGCTGCCAGATATTTATTTAAGTTATTTTGGGTACTCAGCTTATTTTATATTTCACTTAAACCAAATAAAAATATCTCAAACAAGAGATTTCAACTACCATATGTCGCCACCCACCATCTTGCCGTCTTGGAATGATTAAGTAAATAAAACACAATAGAATTACTACTCATAGACTGCACATCAAATTTTAAGCCAAAAAACACTTTGCGTGTTGCAATTACTAAGCAATGTTCAAGCATGTATATTCTAGAGGTAATAAGTATATAACTTTTTTGGTGCTACACATTTTTCATATGTTGGTATTAGATAGTTTTCTTTCGATATAGCCCGTCACTAGCTTCACTAATAAACCATTAAATTAGCGTGTTAATACTTGATTAGATCATGATTTGCATTTTTCACATTATCCAAAGTCGTGTGTAGTTAAGCAACTATTAATTTCACCATGGGGAGAACGATTGAAATTTTCAACACAAAACACCACCATTTTGAAAAATTAATGAGAATTTTTAAAAAAATATTCACCATAAAAACCTGCCTCTGGTTATAATACATGGTCATGGGATCGTAAATTGAAGAGAAATCTTACACGCGTGTTTTGGAGTTTTTGTATTTTATTTGAAAGTTCGTCAGTCAAGTAAATGTAAGCTAGATCACAATAATCAAGTTGAGGAAGTATTAAAATTTGGAAAAGTGCTATTTTAAGAGCAGTGGGAAGAAAGTTCTTAGGTCACCTTAGTGAATGCAATGACGCAAAAACCTATTTACAATGATGAGTTACATGGTTAGACCACGTAGCTTATACACCAAAATTTTTGACCATAGGCACCAAAGTAATTATGTTTTTATTTAATATTAAATTAGTTAGATTAACAAAGTTAATATTAGATATAAGTTTATTCGAGCCTACAATAATGAAGTGATATTTTTCAGGATTAATAAGCAAGCCATTATAAGTTGTCCATATGTGCACTGCATCAAGATCGTAACGCAAAAAAATTACTTAAAAGGTTTGCTGGTGAAGACAAATATATTTGGAAATCGTCCGCATGCAAATTATGTTTATTTACCTTCAGACAAGCCACTAGGTCATTAATAAACATGGAAATAGCATCGGGCCAAGAACTGATCCCCATTGTACTCCCACATCTACACTACGCCACCCTGAAAGACATTTCACCAATTATAACACATTGTTGTCGTCCAGATAAGTATGAGCTAATCCAATTTACAGATGTGTCAGAAAAGGTAAAGTATTACGATAATTTAGCAACTAATATTTCATGATTGACTGTATCGAAAGTTTGACTGAAATCTATGATTGTTAGTAATAACAGTTGTCTGTTGTCCTTTGCCAGTCTTATGTCCTCTGAAATATTAATAATAATATATAATAATATTTAGCACCGCGTCTTACTACCCGTTCGGGTTATACGCTTTAAGTACTAATTACTCTAATTATTAGGAATTGGGAAGGTTGAATTAAAATAAGTTAACCCGCATTTGCGTGGAGGGAGAGTGGAAAGCCATTTAGGAAAAACCACCCCCAGTTCACCCGACCGAGATTCGAACCTCGATCTCCCCGTCTTCAGCAGTCGAGCTCAACACGACAAGCGTGTTAGCCAACTACGCCAGTGCTGTCGCTGTACTATGTTGAGGTCAAAATCCAGACTGGTATATATCCAATAGATTGTTGCAAGTTAAGTATTCATATATTTTAACATGCACTATATAATTTAAGGCTTTGGATGGAGCTGGAAGGATACTTATTGGTCTATATTCCTTTATTTTTATTTGAGGAAACAGTCTTAGCAATAGGCCTAACAAAAGCGGTTTTCAAGAATAAGGAAAGAGTCCAGTTCGTTTGTATGGAGTTAATAAAAATATCAGTGTTAGGTTCAAGGACGTGGTGATCTATTGTTAGGAAGATTGTGTTAGGGATTTTGTCTATACCCTCCACCAATGACCTTATTCTTTTGATTGTATTAAATATCTCAGAGATTTAATCTTTAAGCAAAATTTGTTGTGTCTTGCGGGCTTAGATAATATATAAGTCAAAGTATGTATTTTAATACCGTTGTCCACTAATGTTGGTATATCCACAAAGTGTTCGCTTAGTTTGTTAGGAGTCAGTTTCAAGATTGGCTCAATAGTTGGGCTACGGTCAACTAGTAAACGTAGGTTTCTCCCTAAGTTTCAAGGTGAGAGTGTCTGTGATAATAATCCGTGTTAGTAATTAACTATGACTCTCCTAACACTTTGTGTACATATATTTCAAAGTTGCCTGTATTGCTCAAAATACTCTCCAGAAGTGTCAAGTTTGTTTCAGTGGGCTTGTTGGACACTTCTAAAAGCGGCACCGCCACAATATATTAGTTTAATAATCGTCGGGGAAAACCAAGGAAAGGGCAGTAGAGTCACACGCTTAGTCATTAAAGAGGCGTGTCTGTTAGAGATCCCAAGCACCATTTCTTTTATGCAAGTCACATTGTCATAAATATAATTTTTAGTCATTATATTTTGCCATGAAAGTGAAGCAGCATTCCTCAACATAAGGTTCATATTTAATTTTTCATTTAAAGCCCTATATGTATTTTTTTAGGCTTAAGACTAGGAATATTTCAAGAATATGATACAGAAAATTAAGTCGTGATGTGAAAGTCCTGTTGCAGCCATTTTTCCACATTTCAAAACTTAATCAGCATTAGAAGTGATGATTAGGTTATTGAACAAATGTTCAGGTTACATGAAGCTATAAGGTCTTCTCGTCTATGTTTGTCAAGTTTATTAGATAATAGGTCAATGTTAAAGTCAGCCATGACTACTATGTGATCATAATTGCTTATATAAGCCATTAGTTTCGTCTCAAATCTATTTATATCATTTATCCTGGAGGGCTTGTAAACGACATCAATTAATATGTTTTGAATTGGTATAGTTAGTTCTTAGAAGAGGTATTCTCTAGAAGCATTATGCAGACGGAAGATGATGGTATCACTTTTATCTTAATATCACTTCTGACATATACTGCTACTCCACCTCCACTCTTTTGTTCACGATCATTTTGAAATAGTGTGTAGCCTGTATAGCAACTAGAGAGTTAGTAAGGGAGGGTGTGAGCAAGGTCTCAGATATCCAGATATAATGAATATTCGATAGTGAAAAAATAGCTTTTAAGTTCATGATCATGAGCAGGTAAGGATTGGGCATTGACATGAGCAAGTTGGAGGCAGTGGGGGTGGACGGAGAGCAAACTTTGTAGCATTTAACTGTAGTAACGGAACAGGTGTTTATTTGTCAAGGGAAGGGAGAAAGATTAGTATTTTCCGACACAGGCAAAGAGCAGAATTCCTGGAAGCAAGCACTTGTTGGACTAGGCTGTGCCTATGAACCTATGAAATGCAACATCAAACATGTTAAAATTATAAAGTCCAACCAGCTGTGAACAAAACACATCCATCGTCTAAATAAGAAGCAGAGATAGGTGCACACACGTTCTCTCTCACACACATATTACTTTAAACAAAGAGAGATACACATACAATATAAGAAGAACAAAAACACAGTCCAAAAACAATAATAAATAACATCCAACATCCTCATATGCAGCAGCAGCAGCAGAAAAAAGTAGAAAATATAAATATTGGTGGTAAATAAGTACCCGAGGTGCAAAATTTGTCTAAAATTAAATATTCGTATCAAGCTCACGCTGTGATATAAATGTAAAAACGACGCTCAGTGTATCTCAGTATGACAATTTTTACATCTTGGGACCAGCACTGACGCAGACCAAACCTATCCCTTGAGGCTTTCAACAGCTGTTGACGTTCAAGAGTGAGTGACTCGGTGATGAAGAGTGGATAATTTTTTAAAGTTCTTTTACCTCGAAATAGTGAGGAACGTGATTGATAACTGACTAATTTTACAATAATAGGCCTCTTACCTTCAGTAACTATCTCAAACACGTTTCGCTGAAGCTTCCCAATTTGATGTTATCGATCGATATCTCTTGCCTCATTCTCCACATTGATCTTTTCATTGAAGATCTTCAGTACACCCCTAGTAACGTCCTCACCTGGTTTATCAGCGAAGCCATGCACTATCAGACAGCTTATCCGACTGTATTGTTCGAGGTCATCTAGCCGAACGTCTTGTTTCACGACCATTTTATCAACGAGGCCATCCACTATCAGACAGTTTATCCGACTGTATTGTTCGAGGTCATCTAGTCGAACGTCTTGTTTCACGACCGTGTTATAAACGAATCCATCCACTATCAGACAGTTTATCCGACTGTATTGTTCGAGGTCATCTAGTCGAACGTCTTGTTTCACGACCGTATTATCAACGAATCCATGCACTATCAGACAGTTTATCCGACTGTATTGCTCGAGGTCATCTAGTCGAACGTCTTGTTTCACGACCGGTTTATCAACGATGCGAGATCATTACGCATATATTTCATATAAGACTGAAAATACATTACAAATTGTTGTAAGTGTTTTATGACGAACCTAGCACCTTCATTAGCATCATTCACTCGTAGTTCGAAAGTACGCACAGACTCATTAACTGCGTGTTCAAACTTCTCAAAACTATCAAGCATCGTTTTAACAGTTGACGACATTTCTTGGGTGGTTATAAGTTAATAACAGATCATGAACAGAGTAAACTTGAAAATAAATCTTATAAAGATATTTTAGTATATAAAAATAACACATATTAATACATAAATTCACACTGGTCACTTGATATGCATTTTACAATTGAATATTGGTATTTTGCAATGATATATTTCAATTTTGTCGAAACTGCACTTTTCACGGCCACGTCTATTATATTTCGGCCATCTTGCACACTATTTGGGTATTGGGGGGGTTGGAAAGAGGACTGTGTGACTTCATATTTGATTTCGGATTGGGTTTTTACTGTACTACTATGCGTATTTTATGCATATAATATGCGTTCAACATATCTGCAGATTATATCAACTGACGTATGAAGGTAGATACAGAAGATACAGAACGATTGTCCGTCTTTTACCTACATCATTGCTCTGGCAGTATTTACTGTTCCTAGGGATTCTATTTTTATTTTTATTGGACACAGTAAGAAAGCATTGTTCTGCAAATATATTTTTATATTCTTCTAAGAGTGTGTGTTAATATAAATCAATTTTAAAATATAAAATAAAAAAAATGTACCAAACATTTGGAAGCTAATTTTTCATGTTTCACAAGATTGAAAAACAAAGCCAATTCCCACAATCCTAGCTTTTTAAACATATTTATATTTGAAATAGCTACTAGGCAAATAAAACAAAAATAAATAATATTATATAGAGTATGATACCTTAACAACTCTTAAAACATAATCACCGTTTATTTTTCAAAGTTAATTTTTCTAGATATAAATTATTTTTGAAACTATTTAGATAATATTTCATATTATTTGTTATTTATAAAAACGATTTTATAGTCTATAAATAACTTGATTATTTCATGCGGCACGATCTTTTAAACTGGTTGCAGAATAATATTAAAAAATCAAACGATATATTTTTTTAAAAGCTAGATTCGTGTTTCCAATGGTGTACGGTTTAAAATATCATCTTTGAAAATAAAACAAAAATGTAATTTTGTCAAAACACGATGAGTGTTATTCTAGATGGATACAATTAACTGACATATTTTCACACAATATGGTTGTTTATACCTACGTTTATATAACACTTAAGAGTGGAATCCAGTATAATTTGACAACCTATCTTCTAGAGCTATAATATTTTATTTCTGGACTAAGTACAACAGGGTTATAGCAAGTAGTAGTAGTAATTGGACAATTTAAAAATACTCATTTACCTTCATATGTCAGTTGATATAATCTGCAGCTATTAATTATGTTGAACATACAGTACTAGGATAACAGATTCTAGAAGAAAATATAGGAATAATATTTGACTGATAGACAAGAAACTTGATCTACTTTCACGTGTCCATCAATACCAAGTCATATGAACTGCAATTGCCACTCTTGATAAATATTTTTAATTGTCTATTAAATAACCTTAATAAAATATTAAAATGTTATATAAGCTATCCGAAAAATATGTACATACTTTATAAAACGAATTTTTATTACCAGAATCCTATTTAATTTACGGCAATGATGAAACTATAAATAAAACTAATCCAAGTACATGTTAGCTATGATGTCAACCTAGTATTGTCTGATGTATTGGTGTTGGGTTGGTCAGGTTTTGAATCTAGCAAACTTAAGGGCTAATAGATTACTTTTAAAAAAAAAATTATCCTGATCTGTTTACGAAAATAGATATATCCTCTAACCTATACCCTCCTTAATCAATCAGTTTAAGGATTACAATAGTCTGGAAGGGAAGTATGACGAAAAGTAGGAAAGTAAGGACAGCAGGAAACTATATTCGGTATCACCTGTAGCTTAAGAAGGATTTTAGTGGAGGGGGTAGTTAAACATGACTTCTCCCCTCACCCCCTTCCTCTAAACAATATGCTCGGATTGGTTAATTTTGTTTTAAAGAAAACTCTTAGCTCTCCACAAAGAGAATAGTCTCTTTTTTTAAAATGATATTGCAACATATTTATGTTTATAAAATGGTATATTTTGCAATTTTTCTTATTATTTAAAAATGATGGCTACATTTTTATACATCCACAATTATGCATTAAGATCGCTTTATATTGATTCATGATGGAACTTGTATAAATATATGATACTGTACACCACGCAGTCTTTCTACTACTGTTATATTAAATCAGATATATACAAAAACTCTTAAGATTTGTAAAACCAAATAATAGGTACATACATTGTTGTATAAACACTACACCAAAGAGCATATATGATATAATTTACTTTCTTACTTACTCTATGGCATTATGAACTAGGAACACTGTCACTGGTTGTTTACCAAAGAGCATAAGAATAAAATTAATTTTCAAAACCCAAATTAAAAGATTGCATTGTTGCTTGTAGCTCAGAAATTATTTGTTCCATAAAAATATATTTCAAATATTTTTTATCTTTAATATTACTACAACTTCACAATGATAAGTTATTTCATATCTCAAACATTGGTTGATAAATGATAAACAGGAAAATTTCCCCCTTGGAGAGTACCTACAAAATCATTTTAATGAGAAAATGTGAACCGCCATATTGTTTATAATGATAAACAGCGTATAGATATATAATTAAATTAAAATCGTTTGAGAGATTTTCGATAAAATTGATATTTTCTCCTTTTGCCCATCAGTAAACTACCTTAAACTATGGGGTTGGATATTTTATTTCAAAAATACCTCTGACAGATTTAATAAAAATACTAGATACCAAGTCTTAGCCCAATCGGTTAAATATGTTTTGCACTAGCCCAAGGTAAACACATGCGAACAGAAAAACATACATAAGGTATTATGAAAACATTTTGATTCAGGGTGTCATAGAACGTTGAACAATATCTAAATCTTTAGTTCGAATTTTTTGATAACTTCCATACTCTTTGAGGTACCAAGAAAAAGTAAAAACAAATCATGACTAATACAGTTGTGAACTTCATCACGACCCACCTCAAGTCGACCTCCTCTCCTTTTCCCAAAGAAGCTGAATACTGACTTGGCTACTACCCCTACCTTTATCCCCTAGTAATTAATAATTGGCAACACATATGCTGAAAATAACATCATAAGACGATGCCGTAATTATAAACTTACCATTTTCCTTTAGGGGGAAGTATGAATAAGATTAATGTATGTCAGAATATTAAGAGACCTCCCTAAATAAATGTTGTTAATGTGGTGTTTCTTTTTCACCGCGTATTAGTAATCCTTCAGATAAGACACTTAAGTTCAGTACAACCGACTTAGAATTGATCGTCAAGATTCCTATCATTAGTGAACCAGTAGATTTTTTAATAGCTTGTTTAGACTATGCAACAACTAATGCTGGTAACAAAATATATTATGTAATCTAACAAATAAAGTGGCCAGAGTAGATTGATTATAAGTTAAAGAAACTATCTATAGTTTACTAAACAGATTGCGGTTTATTAGCTATTCGTATTAATTTGAATTAATACATTAGAGAATATAATAATGAATACGTCATTACAGGATGTACGTGTGCATAACGTGCTACAAGCAAAAAAAAGTATTTGGGAACTATGTCAATTCTTTTGGGCTGACCAATGTATAAATGACATCAACCGTGAAAATAAGTCCTCTTCTTTGTCTTTAGTGGTCCTTAGGTCATCGGATATAATGTTTCTTACACTAAATTTTAAATTACTAGCTTTTTATTTGGTCATAGTGTGTAATTGGGCCATCAGATATAAAAAAAAATTACAACAAAAATAAAGCTAATAGAATTGAATGGTAAATTTAACGAATCATAAATAAATTAAAATTCTGGTCAAGTTTAGTAAGTTTTTCTTTTTCTACAAATTTTTTCCCAATCTCCCGACAAGTAATAGTTGGTGTATTTTGTCTTAAATCTTGGTCACTTATATTTCAAAACCCAATTGGTTAGCAAAATGCGGTGTGAAGAAACACATGATATCTCTAAAAATGATTTAATATCTACCACACTTCTTCATTTTGTAAATGATGGATTTCACAAATTCTGGGATAAATAGTAAATAAAATTAGATTATTTGACTTAGGGAGTATGTATCAGTGAAACTAGACGGTTACATGCTTTGTTCATGTTTATCATTCTATCTTTCATACCCTTGAGCTAGATTATAAGATAACTTGGTCTATATATCTCAAGAAAATACAATTAAATTTAATAAAATATTAAAACTTTTTGAATTATGACCAGAACTATTATTAAATACTTTTAATAATTGGGAATACAGATTCACGAGAGTATAAATATTTTTGTAAACATCTAATTGCCTATGAATTTTGAGCAAGTTATTCGGAAGTTTTCCACTAGGAAAAACTAAAACATGTTTTCACGTGATTTATTAATAATTGTAATGTTTGTCAATTTTTTGGAACCATCGTTACACATATTTTACGTTCATGTTTAACAACATATATATGTTTCCTTACTATTGAATGTATTATACATTTATTAAATATATATATATATATATAAATATATACATAAACTCTCTTATATAATCTATTAATTTTAAACACCGATATATTTTATTTTAAGATATTTGTATTATTAAACCATATAATCATATATTATTAGTTAAATAATAATATACACCTAGTACGGACTTTATAAAAAATTGTTTTAGCAGCACAAGATTTAAAAAATTGACAAATATACAAGATAAAAAATATTTGAACCACTTTAACTCATAAAAGATATAGTTTATAATTTTTTATACTTGCCCTTGAAATACGAACCAGAATCACTGTGGACAATAGTCTACCTGAATAACCACACGGCCATTTAAATTGACCAAGACCATTTAGTGTTTCACTCTAAATAGTACTTTTTTGGGGTGGGGGTAGTATCATACAATTCATCTTTAACGATCCCGATTACCTATTAAATACTCCCTTCATATTTTATCTCTTCTTCTTTGTGTTAGTCCAAAATATTTTTGTACTTCGCCATATTGGTGTAGGACTTACTTTAAGTCGTCTTACACCCCACCCAGACCCCCACCCCTCCTTACATGTTAACGATCCCCAAATCCCACTCCCAGCTTTTACTCCACATTGCTGCCTACTACCTCCACCCCTCCCCCACCTTCGGCTAACTACACCGTAATTAACTAGGCTTGATAATCCAGTAGAAAATTAAATCATTAATTATGTAAATTCATTGAAATGCAGAAGCTTTGTGTCTGATCTTCTAGTACCCTCTAGGGATAAAGATGTGGTAGTCGAGGGGTGGAAGCTGTAGTGGGGGGAGGGGTGATGCTTTTGATGATGTGGGGTCAGGTGAGTAAGGGGGAATAATAACAGAGTGGATGAAGGTGAACGCCGGGCAGTTTTTAATATGTAAGCACCCAAGCCATTCGTAGTAATTTAAAAACTATACATATATTATTCTATTTATAAAAATATGATCTCTTCATATGAAAGTTGATTCGAAAGTAATTTTTTAACGAGTATGCTAATACATATACAGTAATAGGCTTAATATTGTAATTAAATATCGAGTACAACCAATGAGGACTAAATTTCAAGCTTATTAAGCCATGTTTAAAATCACGGGTAGGTGAACTGATAAAATAATTTATCAGGGCGATAAGTGACACGAAAATTTAGAGGATATTTGAAATTTAATATTAAGTTGGTGGTGCCACAAATATATAAAACGGTCACTGTTAGACACCAATTACTATCAAGTGTGAGTTAATATTTTTTAAAGATTGAATGTGATTTTCCTCCTGAAATATAAATTATCCAAACCGTTTCAATAAAATTCAACCCCTATTATAATTTAAGGTAGACCTTAATAATCTAATATAATATGTTAAGGCCATTTTACACTCAAAATGGATTTTCCCTATATTAACAACTGTATAATTATTAGCTATACATACTTATTAAATGATTTAAAATAGTCATTGTTCACTAGTTTAAAGGGATCAAATTCGGTACTTTAATCCTTTTGCGTATCATTGTCATGACAAATTAATTATTGTATCGGCTTAAATTTAGTATAATTAGACATTCACACGAGGTGCAAAGTGTAAAATATTTATATTACAATATTTTTAAGAAAAATAATTTTGTAATTATAAACAGATTTTTAGTGTATTGATTAAATTATTTTTGTTTAAATATAAATACTCTAATCGAGACGGTTTAAATTCAGGCGTGAATGTTTAACATTTGTTGTGTTGTGGATTGTAAGTGAAAAACGAGTAGTTTAATGCAAAGTGTTTGATTAGTTATAAACAATAGAACGTATGTGCTGACAACATAAACAGAGCGTCAGGCCAGTAAGTAAGATTAATAGTAATGTTAGTAAACTAATTGGGCTGATATGATTAACGACCGAACCCAGGACAGTCTTGCTTCTCACATAGCTAAGCGAGCTAGGACGCCGGGTCGTCAAGTGCGAGTGCTCAAGTCCCAAGGTACCGGGGTGTATGCCCTCATCCAATCACCTAGAGATCAGTCAGGCCATTGGTTAAACATTCCTTGAAATACTTCGTTCAGCCACAAGCTTATAAATAGCCTTTTAAATTCTTTCATATATTTTAATAATTCTTATCAACATCATAGTTTGAATATACGCATAGTAATACAGTAAAAACCCAAGCCAAAATCAAATATGAAGTCACACAGTCATCTTTCCAACCCCCCCAACACCCAAATAGTGTGCAAGATGGCCGACATATAATAGACGTGGTCGTGAAAAGTGCAGTTTCGGCAAAAATTGAAATATATCATTTCAAAATACCAATATTCAATTGTAAACTGTATATCAAGCGACCAGTGTGAATTGATGTATTAATATGTGTTATTTTTATATGCTAAAATATCTTTAAAAGATTTATTTTCAAGTTTACTCTGTTCATGATCTGTTATAAACCTATAACCACCCAAGAAATGTCGCCAACTGTTAAAACTATGCATGATAGTTTCGAGAAGTTTGAACACGCAGTTAATGATTCTGTATGTACTTTCGAACTACGAGTGAATGACGATAATGACGGTGCTAATTTAGTCAGAAATCACTTACAACAATTTGAAATGTATTTTCAGTCTGATATTAAATATATGCGTGATGATCTCGCGTCGTTGATAAACCGGTCGTGAAACAAGACGTTCGACTAGATGACCTCAAAAAATACAGTCGGATAAACTGTCTGAGAGTGCATGGCCTCGTTGATTAACCGGGTGAGGACGTCCCTAGGGGTGTACTGAAGATCTTCAATAAAAAGATCAATGTGGAGAATGAGGCAAGAGATATCGATCGATGACATCAAATTGGGAAGCTTCAGCGAAACGTGTTCGAGATAGTTACTAAATGTAAGAGGCCTATTATTGTAAAATTAGTCAGTTTTCAATCACGTTCCTCAGTATTTCGAGGTAAAAGAGCTTAGAAAAAATTCTCCACTCTTCATCACATAGTCACTCGCGCTTGAACGTCAACGCCTGTTGAAAGCCTCAAGGGATAAGTTTGGTCTGAGTCAGTGCTGGTCCCAGGATGTAAAAATTGTCGTACTGAGAGACACTGGGCGTCGTTTTTACATTTAATCACAGAGTGAGGTTGATAAAATTATTTAATTTTGAGGCAAATATTGCACCTCGAGTACTTATTTACCACCGATATTCATATTTTCTACTTTTTTCTGCTGCTGCAGATAAGGAAGTTGGATGTTATTTGTTATTGCATAAATATAAGTAAAAATCAAAATATAATATGATCAAACGTTTGTTAAAAATGACGAATAAACCACCAAACTCTCTTAGCACTCTGTAGGCCCACTTCAAAATAATGACTGTAATCAATAATACAAGAATAATGACTCACAGGTGGAGAGAAGATTTTTGGACATAATTCAATCAACTGTTCTTTGCTTTTCCAAACAGAGTTAAGTTTATGTTTACACGGCGTGCTATGCCTGAATACTGTATTGACTTTCAGTATCTTACACTGATTTAAATTAAGAATATAACAGAGTAAAGTGGCTAAGAGTATGTTCACCAATTTTTCCTGATACTATGGAAAAATAACTTGTTAAAATGAATCTCAGATAATTATTTTGTATAATGTAGATGTACTATTCAAACACGCTGATTATATCCAAAAACGACCTACAAACTACCCTGATATTAAGAAAACATAACATCCAGTCCCTATCCGAAATTTTAACAATAATAAATCCCAGACCATCCCAGGAATGTAACCAAGACCCCTATCTCAGTTTTCTCGCGTGCTACCGACTGTGCTAAAGTGTTTAACTAATTCTAGTAAATTTGACATGGATGATTAAAAACGGTGGCAGAGTGTAAATACGAGTGTAAAACCTGAGACTTCTCAGCCCCCACCTCTGTAGGTAGCTGGTTTATTAACTCAAAAGCATAGTGTAATAAATTTGGGAGTTGCATATAAACAGTATTCTCAAATTTTTAACATTTTCTCGGCAAGTACAATAAAACTAGGTTTTTTTAACCTATAATTACAAACGAAGACGAGTATAATGAATCTTTAAGTGGCAGAACCTTGTATTTTGTGTAACCAATATTATATATTTTGATTGGGATGGAATGAATTAACACTTCAGTCCTAAACGCTACAACTGTATAACATTACTCTGCTCTTCAAGACCGGACTGAGCTTAAAGTGAACTACACCCTCTTCAACATTATTTTAAATATTTCAGGAGGTATAGTAAGTTTTAATTTTTTTAAACATTCTATAAAAGATATTCCTCCCATACTTTGCAGACGTTATTCATAACTATTATAACAGTCACCATAAAATTACTGGATTTCCACACAATTGGAACTAGACTTATGACGTGATACATTAAGAACCTCATGAAATTTTGACACAATGAATATTTTCATATTTTGATGAAAATAGTTATTTAAAGACATCTGTGGTGGTTTAAAGTGATTTTACAAGATGCATAAAGGAATGTTCATTAGCATGCCATGATTATTTGATAGAAATAACGACGTTCAAATTTAATATACAAAATGGCAACTCCTCTTGGTAGAAAAAGGACAGCGCTAACGGAGAAACCAATGGGTTGGAAAGAGATGGTAATAGTCCATAAGAGCCTTTACTTCAATTTGAGAGTGGAACGGCCTAGCTTAAGATATGTCTAGGGTGTAATTATTTAGACTTGATAGATCTAGCTTAAAATAGGGATAAAGTGTAATTATTTGGACTTGATGGATCTAGCTCGAAATAGGGATAAGGTGTAATGAGTTGGACTGAATAGTCTTAGTTCAATATAAGAATAGACCAGTCTCGGTGATCACATAGTATAAGGCACTTCTCTCACAACAGAGTAGACTACCGAGGACGGGGAGATCAGAGATCGATCCCATTTGGGTGTATTGTGGGTAGTTCTCCTTTAATGGTTTTCCATTCTCTCTACACGCAAATACAGGTACACTTCCTCTAAAGTCCATCTTTATAATCCCTTACACATCAGTGTAATTAATACGTTGGTGTGTAAACTGAACGGGTGGTAAGACTCGGTGCTAAAACCAAAACAACTAATAAGATAGTGTTAGGTGGTCTACTTTCTTAGTGCAACAGTGAAATTTCAAGTTCATAACGCTAAATAGTAAGTAAGAGAATCTTAATTATAATAATACAATTTATAGGTTTGTACAAATATCGCCATAATTCATATTATACATTCAATAATGTTGTGACTGTCAAAGTCCATAGGTTAGATGATATACTGGACCATATACAAAGAAAAGTTTGAATCTCAGTCTGGTGTCAGGGGAGTTTGAGGATGGTATAGGTTCCATATTGTGTTTTCCAATCTTCTCTCCACACAAGTATTGGTGCTTTAAACTAAAAGTTCTCATTTACATTCTAACACCTTTTGTGCTAAGATCTTAAAAAAATGTTCCGTTATGTTAAATATACCATTCATTATTTGGTTCCAATGTATGGAAACTATTTTACCAAAGTAAAATATAAATAAACCCACAACAAATTTTATTGACGAATAAAACATATACAAAGAAAGATTTAATGTTATAAAGCAGGATGGACTAAAAGAGAATAGGGTTGAAATGAGCCTTTCAATATTTCTTATATTAGGTAAATAATATAATTGAAAAAATTCTTCAGATATAAAATGTATTTGATAAAAATGCAATTTTATGTTCAAAACAAATAAATGTCTTAAAACTACTTATGACAGATGTTTAAATCAAGAGCACAGCGTCTCTCTAAAAGATAAATTTGTATAGTAATAAATTAACATATTTAGTCGTTCAACTTGCGTAATACTATTCAAATTAAATCACTTTAATGTTTTTAAATCAAAAAACTTCAAATATATGTTAAATACTGAACTAGTATCTTTCAAGTTACAGCCTCATTTTTTTCATTCTGTGCGAAGCTTGCTTTAAAAAAAAACATTCACTATAAAAAAAAGATATACGTGTTCGTTCAACATTCATATAATAATGGCTATCCGGCATGCCATTTAGAATGCAAAGATTTTGAAAGCTGGTGCTTTCATATCGGCTTACAACTCCCTCTCCTCCACACAGTTATTATGTCGTGTTGTTATGTCAAGCTTGAAGTATGATGGTTCAAAGGGGTGACTTTATAGACACAGGAAAGAAAAGGAGGTAAGAAAATCAAATTTAATAAATAATTTAGTTTAAAAGATTTCATAGATTGTATCAATAAAACATAAAGTGTACTTTTTAATAGTTTTCCCACATTTTTAAAGTCACCCCCCTCCCCCTGTGCTCTACTAAACGTCCGGACCATAAAATACGCATCGGTGGACAAGCAGACTAATTCTCGAGCTCAACTTCTCTGGTTTGTTGGTGACAAGGAGTGCGGGGTTCTAATACTAGCAAGGTGTACTAGAGTAGGCTTTCATAAATAATTTCCCAATCCACCTTCATAAAAATAATGGTACATTTTTTTAAAATTCTACCTTCCTCATCCCTACTACAGCTTAATGAGATTAAATAATATAGCTAAGAAAAATCTTAAAGAATTTCGTAAAAAAAAACGCTAATTGGATATAAATAAGGAAGATAAAATTTATAGGAAGTGTACTCTAATTTGCGTGGAACAAGATAAGGAAAATGAAATTTGGCGAAAAGGTACTCGAATTGGCATGGATTTGGGGTAGAAACAACCTGAAAATAGGCTTTTAACCTGAACATGTAGTAAGACGTGGTGCTAATAAATATTATAGATAAAAACCTCTAAGGGTTGGAGCCTCAACCTCAGCTTCATCAGCAATACAGACCAAATGAGCTTTTCATTTATTCAGCTTGCTTATAAGTGTGGGCATTATGTTATTCATCACTATTATATCTATATACTTACGCATACATAGTTTCATTAAATTTACGGAATTAAAATGTATAGACATATTTTAAAGCCAAAATACATTTATATCCGATATAAAAGTATACTTACGTATTCCTCTTAAAATTAAAATAACTTCAAAGATATGGGCATCGAATATTCAAAGTTTACAGCAAGAAAATCTAACAGTTATTATATATGATTTCTTTGAATAAAATTAATTAATCATAATTTAACGTAGGCAGGTATTATACACGTAATACAGGTCGAGGTCACTTAATATGCAATGCAGATAGTTTTCCAAATAATTTAACATTATAATTGGTTTCATGACTAAGCAGCATGAAACTCTCTTCTTTCTGTTTGCCCCCATTTTCTTGACATACTTCCCGACGCCACGTTTCACCAGAGCCAGGGAACAAGACGTAGCGGTTTGAAATTTATCACCATCTAGACAGAAAACATGGGCAAGCAATGCAAGAAACAGGCAGGTCAGTAAATATATTTTCATTTGAATAGGAGAAAAAATGTTTCACCTACTAAAAGATTGGCTGGAAATAACTTTGACTTAAGGTATTAATTTAATGCAGCATTTTTTTAAATTCACACCAATAAATTCTAAATAAAATTAATATTAAATTTGTTAACTTACTGGATCTAATTTATAAATATTGGGTGTACAAGTTCTTCATATGGGAAATTCATAAAGTATTTTGACCTTTTGTTAGTCGGTATATCAAATTTAGATTATGTTTAAATGGCGTACTCTTGTAAGTGCAGTAATGAACTTTCTGGTTTCTAATGTCATATGGAGTAATTAAGTATGTATAATATTTATCTTTTATTGGTTTATAAGGTTTCATTAAACGCGAGTCTTAGACTGACTAAAAAACAAGTAAAAATAGACATATAATATGAGCTTGTGCTAAATGCTGAAGTTTATTTTAAAGATTAATTTTATAACTACTTGATACACAATAAAAGCTATATATAAATGCAAAAGATAGTATTTTATGAAAATAATTATAAATTTTCCTCGTTTCTAGCCTCATTTGATCCACTATTTTGAATCCTACACTGTACATTTTTGTTTTTTGGAATTTTTTTTTAGAGAACACCATCTAAAGTTATATTGGCATGCAAAATTTAGACTTTATAGATGTTAAGAATTGTTTAAAAATTTAATTTGGATAGATTGATATGAAAACTGTATCGAATAATTATATTCAACATCCTGCAGCACTTTTAATACCTTTTACAAAATTAAGATAGCCATAACAAGCTAAAACTACCATTATTTTAACCAATACATTTTAAAACCAGTATTTGAAAAGGAACTTTAATCAGTCCCTAAAAAGAATGCACTATCGAAGGAATTACATAGGAAACGCGTTAAATTTGGGCACGAGTGATCATAAAGTATGTGAAAATAAATTATATACATCGTTAAAAATACATATTGGGAAAAAAGGACATTACAGTTTAATAAAAGACATAAATGAATACATTTTTTACAAACACAGATTGACACCTGAAACTACCTGCCTAGTTTCAAATTTCTACTTTAGCAAAATATTATTTTTTATTATCTACATTATCATCATCATCATGTATAGTTTTTTTGCCACACCATAAGTTCATCAAAATATAAACTATTGAGTCTCTCAGTTAACTATGACATAAGATGTGTAGTGCAGGTAATAAAGGACATAGGGGAGCCGAATTTACGACTTGGTTGTCTAAATCGAAACCAGGATAAACACAATAGTAGGCAAAGACGAAGGTAAAAATGATCTATAAATAAGCTTAGATCAACTGCTCACGCTATAGATATCCCTCCGTAACCGAAAGATCTATTGTCTGAGAACTGTACGCAGTACTACAATACTATCGAGAGACTATCTATGAACAAATGCGAAAATATCTAGTTATGAAACTGATCAGTATAATGTTTTATTATAAGTTAATCATTACGTTTGAATGCAACAATTATACTCTAGGTTTTATGATGGATAGGGGTAAGATTCACTTCACTAACTTGTTAGTTGTTTTGGTTTTAGCACCGAGTCTTACAACCCGCTCGGTTTACACACCAACGTATTAATTACACTGATGTGTAAAACATTATAAAGGTTGACTTTAGAGGAAGTGTACCTGTGTTTGCGTGTAGAGAGAATGGAAAACCATTAAGGGAGAACTACCCAAAATACACTCAAATGGGATCGATCTCTGATCTCCCCGTCCTCGGTAGTCTACTCTATTGTGAGAGTAGTGCCTTATACTATGTGATCACTGAGGCTGGTCTATTCTTATATTGAACTAAGACAATCCAGTCCAACTCATTACACCTTGTCCCTATTTTGAGCTAGATCCATCAAGTCCAAATAATTACACCCTAGACCTATCTTGAGCTAGATCCATAAAGTCCAAATAATTACACCCTAGACCTATCTTGAGCTAGATCCATAAAGTCCAAATAATTATACCCTAGACCTATCTTGAGCTATAT
>CABEEJ010002808.1:0-16223 GCA_901482245.1 Timema douglasi
TCATCTCACAATCACCCTACCATTACACATTAGCGTAAGTGCGTATAACCCGAACGGGTAGCAAGACGCGGTGCTAATAATAATAACTTTAGCGGAACAGCTCGCACTGGTGAGGCGGAAATCTCGTGATTGGCTTAGAGCTCATCACGTGACCACGTTTCTGTTCTGTGCTAGTTTTTAGGCACAGTAACTAACAAAATTACCCACTGTTTCCTGGTTTATTCACGCAATGGGTTTGCGTGGTTAACCCTGGAAGAGGGTGGGTACTCTTGTTAGTTTATATTAAAAAATACACTGCTTTTATTAATTTCTAATCTATTTTACTGAAATATTTAGTTGGATAATAATACAATGGATACATCTATAGAGTTTCAATTTTATATTATTGAGAGTTAAGAGGCAAAACATACGGAGTGTTCGAAAAAGTATAATCATCCACTATACAAAATATACTAATTTAAAATAGATAACATATTTGTTTTAAATCAATGTATTATTTTTGTTGTATTTAAATTATTAAATAAATCAATTTAAATTAGTGTTTTGGTGAGATAATTCAACAATATAATTGAATAGATGTTTAACTACATAATAACTCGTTTTATGAATTTAGCAAAAAACTTTTATTTACAACGTTATATTGATTGTAAATGACGATTATTATTTTCCTTCAAACGGATATTTAATTATTGATATCTTTTTAATAAATGATAAGTCATAAAATTAATAAGTACCATTTATCTACCCTTTGAGATTGCTATCTTACTTATTGTTAATCCACTATAGTATGACTTATAGGATAAAGTCACGGTGTAAATCGTCAAGATAAAACTGCTTGTTAACTTTCAGTGTCAACGAAGAAATCATTCATTTATATAAAAATAAAAGCATATTTAAATATTAACCATATTTTGATATTAATGTTATTTTAATATTGTCAGCATATCGTTTCAACCTTAGTTTGTCAAGTTCAACATATCCTGAAAGATGAGAAAATTTTATAGTCGTTTCCATGCATAATATATGGTACGGAACTCCACACGGACTTTCTCGCTCTATTGTTTGAAAAATGAGTATTTACTCAATACTCGTAATATCTGTGAGACGAAATAATTTACACTAGCAAACCCAAGAATAAATTACACTATACTTATGTAACCCTTTTTTTTGATACCTGGTTTTTAAAATTTATAATTTTGTTTTTAAAGAATTAATGTCCTCATTTGTATGTTTGGAGTGATAAAAAAGATCAATGTTGGGTACACATGGGTCAACACTTCGTATTAAAATTTCAACTTAAGGTTAAAATTTTCGACATTTTATTAGGTGTTGCAAATATTCATGCCATAGCATTGCTATTAAATTCCTCATTTATAAATTATGACCAATGAAAAATGTAAATATTGACTATTGAGTCTAAAATGGATATAGATAATAGTACAAACATTTTCTCCTCAGAGGTTTAGTGAAAAACAACATAAACCTTTAGAGACTTACTTATATTTAATTACTCTATGGCATTGGAGAATTATTGCGTTAAAACTTTGGCAGTATCTCTTATCCTCCTCGGTGGCGTAGTTGACTAATGCGCTTGACGTGTTGAGCTCGACTGCTGGACGGGGAGATCGAGTTTCGAATTTTTGTCGGGTGAACTGTGAGTGGTTATTCCTAAATGGTTTTCCACTCTCCCTCCACGCAAATTCGGGTTTACTTCCTTTAATTCAACCTTCCCAATTCCTAATCCATTAGCGTAATTAGTACTTAAAGCGTATAACCCAAACGGTTAGTAAGACGCGGTGCTAAATATTATTATTATTATTAGTTTCTCTTTACAACTAAAGCTCACAAAATTGTATTAATATACTTGCCAATATCTCAGAAACTGTTGGATTTATAAAAATATATTTCATATAAAAGTTTTTTTATTTTTAATAGCTCTACAATTTTGCAATGATAAGTTATTTATTATCTGCAATAGTTGTGGAAAGACGGAAATTTCTACTTCTGTAAAGTAGCCTAAAATTCATTTTCGTGGCAAAATGAAATTATCCAGTTTATTTTTAAGCTTGATAAACACCTATATACGAATTTTATTCAAAATTGTTATAGTCTCTTTTAAGAAAATTGATTTTTTTGTTGTTGCTTTTTGCCCTTTATTAACCTGCTCTTAATTTTAAGTTTAATCAGACACATAGACAGACGTTATTGCAAGCAGCACTTTTTTGGGTTTAGGGGTTCTTGAGACGTTGACATCCATCAACATTTCAGGTTAGATTCTTTTTTATGGTTCAAAAAGTTTACCATTTGTGTTCGAAAAGTTAAAAAATATAGATATTTTCGTATATATTGAATGTTATTGGTTTTATAAAAATATGATTGAATTAAAATATTTGTATTATAAAGAGACCTACATATTTTTACAGATAAGTAATTTCATATATAAAATAGTGTAGGAGATATTTTAAATAGGATAATCTACGCATCAGACCAGAGCCCTTAAATCATTTTTCCGAAATATTGAAAGAAGCCATTTTGTTTGGAATATTTATAAACGGTTAGAAATGAAACTTAATCAAAATCGTTAGAGCCGATTTTGGGAAAATTGACTTTATCTCTTTTTGCCCTTCAGTAAGCTACCCTTAATTTTATGGTTAGATATCCAATTCCAAAAACCCCTCGGGGAAATCCCTATGGAAACCCTAGATACCAAGTTCTAGCCCAATCGATTACATAGTTTAGGCTCTAGTTGGAGGTACAGACAGACGGAAAGTCAAAAACCACATTTTGGATTCGGGGGGTCATGAAAAATCAAGATTCATCAAAATGATAAGTTCAATTTTTTTGGCGATCACAATACTCTCTCTACCTGTAAGATAGCGAGAAAGTAAAAAGGTGCTAAAACCAACGTTGGTAATTTTAAACCTATTTCTATATTAAATTATTTTTACTTTCTTGCTATCTTACAGGTAGAGAAAGTATTTTGATCGCCAAAAAGTTCGAACTCAAGATATTGATTAATCTTGACGTTTCATGACCCCCTAGATCCAAAAAAGTTGTTTTTGACTTTTAATCTGTCTGTCTGTATCTCCAACTAGATCCTAATCTAACTTACCGATTGGGCTAAAACTTGGTATCTAGGGTTTTCATAGGGTTGCCCCGAGGGTTTTTGGAATTGGATATCCAACAATGAAATTAAGATTAGTTTACTGAAGAGCAAAAAGAGAAAAAGTCGCTTTTTTCAAAATTGGGTCTAACTATTTTGATTAAATTTCATTTCTAAATGTTTAAAAATGTTCAAAACAAAATGGCTTCTCTAAATATTTCGGCTAAATGACTTTAAAGGCACCGGTCTGATGCGTAAATTATTCCTAAAAAGTGATCTTTGCAATGCCGTCTGTTTTTGTGTGTGCTTAAACTTAAAATTAAGGGTAGTTTAATAAAGGGTGAAAAGAGACAAAGTCGATTTTCTCAAAATTGACTCCAAAGATTTTGATTCAAACTCGTATCTAGGTGTTTATTAATATTATAAATAAACGGTGACCTGGCGGCCAAGGGTAAGGTGTCAGACTTCTGTGCTGGCGACCGGGGTTCAATCCTCAGTCCCGGCACAGATTTTTTTGATTACCAAACCCTTTCTTCACCTATGACAAGACATCTTGTGAATGTGAGGAATTCCAGTCCTCCACCATGGTTCGGATTCCACGTTAAACTGTAGGTCCTCCATTTCATCTCACAGTCACCCTACCATTACTCATTCCCGTAAGTGCGTATAACCCGAACGGGAAGTAAGACGGGGTGCTAATAATAATAATAATAATAATAATAATAATAATAATAATAATAATAGTAATAATAATATAAATTTGATATTTTCATTTTACCATGAAAATGAATTTTAGAGTACTTTACAGAAGCAAAAACTTCCGTATCTCCGCAACTATTTGAGATAATAAATAACTTATCGTTGATAAATTGTATAACTATTAAAAATAAAACACTTTTTATATGAAATATATTTTTATAAATCAAACAGTTTCTGAGATATTGGCAAATATATTAATACAATTGTGTGAACTTTAGTTTTAGAGAGATACTACTTAAATTTTAACGCAATAAATCTCCAATGCCATAGAGCAATTAAATATAAGTAAGACTCTAAAAGTGTATGTTATTTTTCCTTAAACCTCTTAGGCGATATGTTTGTACAACACTTTAAACTCAATAGTCAATTTTACATTTTTTATTAGTCAAAATTTACAATTAGGGAATTTAAAAGAAATGCAATGGCATGAAGATTTGGAACACCTAATAAAATGTCGAAAATGTTAACCGGAAGTTGAAATTTTAATACGAAGTATTGACCATTGCGGAACCAACACTGATCTTATTTACCGGTCCAAACAAACGAAGCCATTAATTCCTTAAAAACAAAATTATAAAATTTAAAACCAAGACTATTTTTTTTGTCATAAGTATAGTGCAATTTATGCTTGGGTTTACTAGTATATATTAATTCGTTTCACATATATTACGAATTTTGAGTAAATACTCAATTTTCAAACAAAAGAGCGAGAAAGTCCATGCGGAGTTCCGTACCATTTATTTACAAACATTTTTAGAAAATAAAACATGAGAATATGTTTCACTTCCTAAGAAACCGACTTTGTAAAAATCAACATGGTTTTGTAAACAAAGAATTTATAGTAGCCAACTTATTAGAATCTCTGGGACCTGTTGCGCCTCAAATCTACTAAAGATCAGTTTGATGTAATTTATTTTTTATCAAAGGATGGCTTTAGATCTTTGTCACAACATTATTATTCTCTTAGAACATATCAACTTCCTATGTAGTTTACTTTAGGACCTACTAGCAAAGTATATATTTTACTATTAAAATTGTTTCTATCACCTCCATTTCTCTTTTTTTTAAACCCACTTTGGTATACCTAATGTGTCAACTTTAGATCCCCTTCTTTCTGACGTGTTTATTGGTAAATAAACTCAATCTTCAAGCTATTTACAATTTGATGATGATCTAATCTTATTCAAAAACATCAATCCAGTACTGGTTGTTAAAATTTGCAAATGGACACAAATATTATATCAAAATTATATGAAGAAAATAAAACATCAATCAAAAAATCAGGAAAACACACCAATATTTTGATCACTTATAAAACTTGATAGTGATACTATTGAATACTGTTTTAATATTATCAATGACATAGGTGTTATATTAGAACATAAGTTCTACTTTCCCTAAAATATTCCTCATATAATTTCTCACTCTCTTAAATTACTTGGAATTACCAAATATAAGTTCTCATCGTTCTCTAAAGTTGAATTATAATAAACTTTTATTTAACTTTGGTCGGATATAAACAAGTTAATGCTGGTATTGCGTGGAATATCATCACCTTAACTTACTCCCTCAGATAGGAAAGTGTTCAAAGCAAAATTGTCTCTGATGTCTGTGGCAAATTCGTTTTCAACAGTTTTTAAATGATTATAATAATATTTGAAACCTTTAGGGGGTCCAAACTCTCTTCTCATGAAGACTATATTGCGGTGACCCTCTTGCTTACAACATTTTAAACTGTAAAATGTAAAGATATATTAAAGGTTATAAAAAATAGGATGATAAAAGGGATTGAACACTGGTTGAGAAGGAAAAGTGTACTGGTGGATATAATGAACACTTTAATAAACCCTTAGATTATGGTTAGTCTCCCTCTGTCAATTGATAAATAATCTTCAAATATTTATTAGTCTATCTTTGATATGATTAATATTCACTGTGTTATAAAGTGAATCGAGCGGGAGGTCTTAAATATCCGCTTGAATGAGAGGTGGAAATTGCTTTATCTGTTGCGCATGCGCAGTATTTTTTCGTGTTTTTTTCTTCTTTAGTTTGTATGTGTCCCGTGACTGATCCCAGTCTTCTCTCGCGATGCTAGCAGTCATTGTGTTTCCTTTTCTTTTCGGAGTGCTCTACCGTGAACTGGACATTGCGATGGGATATTATAGATACTAAACTTAGTTCTACAGTGATGAGCTTACTTACATTCATTCACTAGGGACAACTCTTCATTCAGAATCTTTACATTATAAAGTATCACAAGTATTTATTTTTACAACACAGATTTTAAAAATATAGCCAACTTATCTTTCGTTCCTGTACTATCCTGGCCAAGGTTTTTAATTGTATGGTTATGAAAACTTTTGCAAACTTATTGATATGCTTTTATATTAAGTCTTTTAAAATGTGTAGTAATAAGAAGTAGATAAAATAAATATATATTGTAATGAAATACATAAAATGTTTGGACGCTACATGTATGATATAGAAGGAATGAAGAGGGCAGTCACAGACGGATGAAGAGGATTGCTAAGGAGAGAGCCTTGTGGAGAGTAAATATGTGCTAACCTCCCGTTGGGCAGATGCCCAGTTATACCGAATCAAAGAAAAACGTTGCACAGGCTAGCCACGCAATACACAGTGTAATTGCCTCGGGCAAAGTCGGGTACATCTGCTACATTTGTGTGTGAATAGTTTTGTAGATGCATATATATATATATATATATATAACCTAATCACATTATTGTATTATTTAGACAACCAACATTAAGGACCAGTTTCATAGTCAGGCTTAGCATGCCTAAAGTGCGAGTCTATACTAAATACAAGACGACACCTACCTAGACCCGGATGGAATGGGCCAGTTTCCTATGCGAGAACGGCCCATTCCATTCTGGTTTAGATAGGTGTCGTCTTGTATTTAGTGTAGCGCTGCACGTGAAGCGTACTAAATTTGACTATGAAACTGGCCCTAATACTTTGTTTAAATTTATTTTACCCTACTAGTCAACTTTAATTTTCATAAATAACGTTAGTATAACTATGCTTATATTAAAAATATGTACACTAATATACGTGTATATGTGTTTAGAAATGATACTTATTTTGATAAAAAAATATATTTGTATTTGTTTACAATTAGGCCTGATTACAAAAGCATAGTTAAACACTATTCATCAAAACAATAGTATACACTATTACATTTGGTATATATACACATTTTTTGTTTATTTTTGCTAAAATATAAATTACGATGGTGGTATAAGTTCAATAGGGTGTTCTTGTTTCCCAACTATTTTCCTGTTGGAGTTAACCAAGGGAAAGCAACATTCTCAAGACTACGTAGAAGATTACCAAAGTCAATCCATTGAGGATATGGGGCAGACCAAGTTCCCTGAATGAGAGCCAAGGTCAACATCAACACCATTAGGAACACTAATTGACTGTTCATCTGAAACAGTAAACATTTAAACTTCATTGGTCATTATCTTGGCCGAGAAACTTATTATTTTATTTGTATTGACAAATATTAAAAAAATAACTTAGTTTGGTCAGAATGTATTACCAAAAACAATAAAAATATTTGATCCAAGTTTAAATTTGATTTCATGCATATAATATATTAGTTGTACTCAAATACATACTATTTACGCTGCTTTCTTTATTAATAGTGTCAAAATTTCAGTTAATTTGGACACCCAAACATTTCATGAAATAAAAAATAAATTTTATTAACTGTGTATTTTATGACTACACCTATTCAGAGGAGATAACTTAATTTTATTTGGGGGGAGGGGGACAAGGGGTGTAGAACACGAAATTTCCCCTTAAATTCAATGGGCCTCTAATTATACCATTTTATAAAAAAAATCATTTTACTATTCATTCTTGGTTAGTTCTAATGCCTGATTTATTTTAAATGAGACGACAATTTTCTCAAAAACCTTAGTTTTTTGCTTGTATTTGGGAAATACGGAAAACATTTAAAGTATTCAAATGTATTCAGTGATTATATTTAATCGAGGTTTATGAATAGCAAACATGAGGATTAGATTTTCAAGAATACTGATACTGGAAGCTAAGTTTGTAAAAAAGATGGTCATTAAATAGTAAAACAATGTGTATTTATTTTAAATATTTTATAAATATTATGGTACATTTTTATAAACCTAATCTCAGACCTTTCCAGCGAGGGTTGACTTACGGATTTCTGTCCAAAATATGAATGAATTTGATTTAAAATCTATGTTTGAGGAGGTGGTCTCATATTGGTGAACATTCAGAATAGCAATATGGTTCAGCTCTTTCTGAACCATTATTGATTTCAAGTAGATTTCAAGTAGATTTCAACACTTCTCATGCTTTAAAATGATCTATCTGCTGTGTAAATTGACAAATGGATTGTCAGGACGGTTCGAAAGAATTTCACCAGCAATGAGAGAATGTCCTTTCGGAAGAGAGTCAACCACAGATACCATGCTGGCAAATATTGCTTTCCTTTTTATTAGATAGCGATAAACATATCTCTGTATAAAAACACTCTTTTTCCAGTACCTATGAGGCCTGATGAAAGTGAAGTTATTTACATTAAAGGTCAGTAGTGTTGTAACTTTGGAAACAAAAGAAAAATTGAATGTAAAGTCAAAAGTTTTAGTTTGAAAGATAAAGACAATGGCTTTAGCATAAACATCCGATTTTTCTGCCTCTGCTAATTTTTCCGTGAGACCTCTAAACTCGCATGAATGTGAGAGGTTTATATCGAAATGTCAAACAGAGCAGATTCTTAAATTGTCAATTACATATCTGGCCTTAAAGGTTTTTGAAGATACCTACCCTTTTTTGGAAGGTTTCAAACAAAATTTATTGTGTCTTGTGCCAGGTTAAATGCGTAACTGCATCCATTAATTTACTTTACAATGTTTTGCACATTAAGACTCTAGTCTGAGCCGTGCAATGTACGAAGACATCGTCTAGGTATTTCCTTCTTCATTCTGATATGTTATCCACTAAAATCTCTTGCGGTGCGCTTAGTGCCATAGAGATATTGACCTTTGCAGTTAGTTACCAATAAATTGAGTCTCCTAAGTATATCTAAAATAATAGGGAACAATGTCCCAGACTTGGTATACACTATCTCATAAAACCTTATACACATTTTCTTTTATTTCAAGTTAAAAGGTACCGTTCTGTAGCAGATGGAAACATGTTCCTGAACAGAACCATCAGGTGTATCGTTCTTTAGGATTGCTTAATGTTTTACATCAGTGACCCAAGAAGTCAAAGTAATGATTTATGGTCTCCAAAATATTTCTACAAGTTTCATGAGAACACAATTCTAATTAATCCTGATCTATCAAATTCTTTAAAACTGGTTGGTCTTCTCACCGTAATCTCACTAGGTTAACCAATTTCATAAACTCATCAGTGTACCCGTGGATTTTGAGGTTGTTGACTCCAAATAAATTAGGAATGACACAATCTTCATCAAAGCTATCCATTTCTATTTATTCATTGTAAGTGTTTCATGAAACATTCACGCCAGCCTTCACGGACCCCAACTTTAATAGAGGACTATTGTAATGTTGTTATAAAGCTAGTGTGGTTTTGATTGAATACTGATCTACAAACCTTACATAAAACTGCATCTTTAGATCCTCTAACCCTAGGAAAGTATTCAGTCAGTAACGCTGGATATTTATGATATGATGTTCAGTAACTAGGGCTGAGAGTTAAGACTACATTTTTTTGCTGTTTACGTCCATGCAAGAGTTTCTCCCTGTGTCTGTAAAGTTGTTTTTGAATTCACCGATGACATTTCTTCACGTTGAATTGAGGGTTTTTATTTCTTAATAATAACTTATCCATTTTGGTATTCTTACATACAATAACATATATTTTCGAATCACTTAATTTTACATACACCAATCAGAGTATTATTCATTGAAATTAAACAATATTTTACACTTGGTCACTCAAAACATAGTTAACAAAAACATCGGTACAGTATGAACAGATAAACCTTTACGCGTTGATATTAAAATGAACTTATCTAGAATTAGAAAAATAATTTATAAATAGTCATAATCTAATCACGAAAATAATCGATATGTCTGGATTCCTTTAATAATTTCTTGTCTGCAGATTAATATATCACTAGCGATTTTTTTTTTATGATTTCTTATGCTTCTCTTTGGTGGATTATTTTAAAAGTAAACACTATTTTCATACTAAATTGATTTTGGTTTGGTTTGTCGAAACCATCTATTCTATTTATTCGTTTGTTTACTCTTTGGCTATGACTGTATAATATCTGGTACCGTATATCCTTCCCTTTGGGGTGCCAGACCCCATATAATTACTTTTGGGGGCTCAATAACCTTGACTACCTTTGCTACCTTCAATTATGATTAAAACGAGTTTCTTCTCATGCATCTTAAGAAAGATAGTCGTAATACGTTACAGACCCAAATGTATTCTTTAACAAAATATTATGTTTTGCCAGGCTGGTTTCATAGTCAAACTTACTGCGCCTCAATTTTGGTGATATAATGAATACAAGATTAGACCTACCTTCACTTGAATAGAATGACTATGATACTGGTATTTAGTTTCATCATAGCCTTCAACGAACAATTTCATAACATTTTTTTATAACATTCAACTTAGATAAAGCTTAGTATTTTTTAAGTGTCCTTACCAATATAATTAAAGGATAATAAGTTTACCAGTAATGCATAATAAAAGTAAAATATATTAAATAAGAACTAAATTATATTCATAGATTTCATATTCTTACACCAATTTTTTTTATTTACTATGATTATATTTTTCGAAACAACTTAATGGTTGTTTGGATGTAGTTTGTTTATTTATGAATTAGAAAGTGTAAGACACGTTTACTTTAAGCTTTGACAAAACATAAATATACTACCAGCCCTTGAGCGACTGACGAAAGGTGCACTAAAAAGCCACTAATTATTTAATATATATTAATTTTAATACCTAACATATATACTTACATAATTAAACATTTAGTAATATCATTAGTATAGCTATATTATGTTGATAAAACTATTGTAGTATAGGGATTACACATTATAGAATATCTCACTATGGTGTTTAGGAACTTGACATTTTATGGTAAACAGAACATAGGTTCATAATCAAACAAATCCTGTGACACCTCCATTCATTTCCTATCCTGACATATAACCTCCCTAAGTCTCTTTCCCATAATACTACTTGTGAGATATGTATCTTCAGATCTTCAAACTAAGATCTTGTGTCCCTCCTGCCTTCACGCATGCGCACCACAGGACCCCTCCACCATACCCTGCGTACCTTGATTAACCTTAATATTACGTTTGGGGATGAATGCAAGCCATAAAGTTCTTCATTGTGTAACGTTTTCCACTCTCCTGTTTGTTGGTCCCTCTTAGCCATAAACTTTATACAGAATAAGAGAAGCTCTTTACATGCGTGAGGAATAATGGCTAGGATAATAGTTTTATATACTTGGTAGTGTAATATCTCTAAACAGAGGATGAGACAACAGCAACTTGAAAATGAATAATATCAAGCTCTGCGTCTTTCACGGCTCTCGGTGGTATTTCGCTCGTTTGGAAGTCAAACTTCGCAGACTTCATATTATTTCTCAAATGATTCTGTTCCATCACTTCTCATACTATGGCCGATAGTTATAACACAATTTATTTGCACTCAAATATCTGAAAGGCCTTTTCCTGCCAGAATGTAACTATATAGCAGGGCTCTGGTCGCAAATACAATCCTTTCAGAAGGATAAACATAAGACATCATGGCTATTATAGAGATGTTCGTGCACTCTGGAATTGAATCGATTTCTTTTGGAAAAGTTTGGTAAGACCCAAATAAACTCCATGTGCTCACTTAGATGTAGACAGTAGGAAAAAAGCTAGAGAGGTTGGCTAAGAAGATTTAAAAATTTCTAATTTGTTTATGAATATCTTTGAAATATATTTTACGTTTCTTCAGTGTTTTATTTGGCAGTTTTATTTATGCAATTTATGTTAAATTTGTACAGCTTTTTCCTTAGCATCCGCGTCTTACTACTCGTTAGTGCTACATGCCCATGTATCAATTACGTTAGTGTGTTAAGGTGTTAAAGATGTATTAAGATTGGATTTATAGGAAGTGTACCCACATTTGTGTGGAGGGACAGTGGAAAACCATTTGGGAGATACCACTCTCACTGCACCAGACCAGTATTTGAACGACAAAATTCCAGTCATCGGTTGTCCAGTATATTATTGAGGGAGTGACATTTTAAATCATGCAGCCGCTGAAATGGCTAGTCTGTAAAATTAGTGTATTCTCTTACGCAATACCTATCTATGTTCAATACAAATTACGTATTATTTTTTTCCCCTTTTTAATATAATTTTAGTATATTGGTATTCTAAAATTATATCCACAAAAACATCAAACAGACAAATAAATTTGTATCCATGTCTAAGTATAGTATTGGTACAGTAACACTTTATTTATAATTGTATATATCAAAAAATAATTCTCCAAGCCATTTTTAATGAGTTATTTTGATATTTTAAGAGAGGTACTAAAAATTATACCTAATTATTAAACAATAAGAGTGACGATAAATTATATTATTCAATAGTGTGCAATTTATTTGGGACAGCTAACATTTTCATGAAATATTCATATTACCAATGGTAGTATGTTTAATCCAGTTTTAACTCATTTCGAATATTTTTGGAGGCTCACATTCAACGACCAAAACAATTTTATTACTGTATTTATAAACGTGAAACAATTTATCTTTCAACAAGGGCTGAAGCTAGTGACAAGTGATTTATGTTTTCTGCTCTTTATTTTGATAGTCTATGATTGTGTGAAAATGGACATTACTCCTAAGAAGACGTCAAAGATGGTTGTTTATAAAGAGCACACTTCTTTGACTTTGACAGGTATTGCCTCTGCTGTTAGTGTAGAAAAATCTAGTGTTTTCAGAGTCATAAATTCACGTATAAAGATTCGGTACCATTTCCTTCTTAAAGAAAAGGAAAATTAGGAAAAAACGAAAAACAGCTCGAGAATATGAAAATATTATTTTAAGAAATAGTAAAATTCACCTACACAACCCAATTAAGGTCCTTCAAAGAGATGTATTAACTCCTGACATTGCCATTGATTAGTCAACAGTATGGCTTAGACTTATTGAAGCTGGGTGGAAGGCTAGAAAGCCAATAAAAACGCAGCTAATAACATCTTCTATGAGGAAGAAACATTTGGCATGGGCCAAAAATTACATATCTTGGAGCTGCGATGACTGGAGAAAGGTAGTTTTCTCTAATGAATCGCATTTTTGTTTGTACAAGGAAACAAGCCTATCGTTGTTAGAGGAAGCAACGATGAGCCGCTCAGAGATGAACCTCTTCAACAGACTGTGGAGCACCCTCCCAAAATTATGTTTTGGAGTTATTTTACATAAAGTGGACCTGGCAGTCTAGTGCCAGTTGAAGGGTGATGAATTCTTCAAAATATATAGAAATCATAAAAATTATAATTGTGCCATTGAGGCAGACCTTTGCTGACACTGATAGAACATTCCAGTATGATCTTTTCCCATGTCTCAGCTCAAAATCAGTCATGAAATGCATGCAGGAGAACAACATATCGGTCGTTGATTGGCCTGGAAATTCACGGGGCTTAAACCCTATTTAGATTGTGTAGAGTATTGTCAAGAAACGGCTTGGCAAAATGGACTGTTCGGCAAAGGAACGCTTGGCAACTAGCGTAATAACGGTGTGGTTTAATGACGAACAAGTGAAATAAATTGGTTCTATTCTGGTGTAGCCAATGCCAAATCGTATCCAAGAAGTCAATGCAGCAAAAGAAGGGCATAATTCATATTATGTAATGTAAAATAACTCTGGGTAAAATGATTTTTCTATAAAGACAAACATACGCATACATCTTTATTCTGTCCCAATTAATTTGAATCCTTCTGTGAATCAAGGGTGTTTTTAGTTCAATTTAGACAACTTTTTATAAGTGAATAAACTGGACAATTTAGGAATGGTACAAGGAGATGTTTTAGTTAAACAAGTTGATATTAGATATTAAATACATTTTAATAATAATAAAAGCAATAATTTTGGTAAGCTAAACTAAAATTAATCTGCTGTTATTAATACCATTGTGTCTATGTTCAAAATTATGCGAAAAATATATACCTATACTTAGAAACATCCTGTATTTCTTTTTGTTAATCTATAAAGTTATTATATATCTTTGGATGCTTTGTTATATATTTCAATTTAATGGTTCTAAATATAATAAAGTTTAGTTGCATTTGTAGTTATTGAAAATATATCAAGTTAAAATTGTTTGTTTATACTAGTATGTACTGCATACTACATTATATGACTTACTGTTTTAGGTGTTTCGGCTCCTTACGCTGAATGGCTATTATGTTTGAATAAATTGTGTGTTTCTAAACGGAAACTTATATAGTATGAAATCTTGAGACGGTTCCATAAATAGTCTCTTTGATAGCTTACTAATTATCTATTGTCAAGAACCCTTATCATAAGTAATTTATTTTAGTGTAAATATACCATATCTCTAAAAAAATGTTAATTTTTTTTAAATATTACTTACGAACATACTTTATTTCTGAAACGCCACTATAATACACTAGGGCCAGTATTTGTTAAATTTATTTATATAAATAAATGGACTGTAGTAAAAAAAAGTGAATTTAACAAACAAATTAAATCAAATAAAAGTGCATTTATTCAAATGTAATTAAAAGATTTCTAAATTCAGAATAATATTTAGTTGAATTTCAACTATAGGAACTAAATTATTACTAATTTCCCTAGTAAAATCATGCAGCATTTCACTATTTTCATATATTAATTTCAAATTATAATGTAATCAGAGCCAATTAACTTTGTAACTGTCCAATCCTTAAAATCATCTCTTGGTGAGTGCGTATACCACTAATGAAACTTAATCTATATTTTGATATGGGTTCATGGTGAACACAATTTGACATAATTGTAATACTGTTTATATTCAACTATATCAAATTAATGAAATAAAATACAAAGAAAGGAATTTCAAGAAAATGTAAGTCTTTGAAATTAATCCAAATTTAATTTTGAATGAATTTAAATAGCCTTTTAATGTATTTAAATGATTTTACTACAATCTGATTAGACATTTTATTTCCAAGCTTAATTATACGACGAAATTTTATCTATTTAATAAAATATAATGTTAACTTACACTAACACATCACATGAGGCGTTTCAGGTATTAACTGTGTAGTAAATAATCGTGTTTACCAAAAATGTTATCACAAATTTTGAAATAAGAAAATATTTAGGTGAAACAAATTATTTATGTGTAGGGTCCTTGACGAAAAATAAATATTAATCTTTTTAGGAAATGACTGATGTCATAGTGTCAGAAATTATTATCATACTAGTTACCACTTATAAATACGGACTTCATTCAAATATATCAGCCATTTGAAGTAAGAACTTGTAACCTCTCCAAAAGTAAGTTATATGATTTAGCTTACATCAGTTACTAGTACAAAACATTTTTAATTTTTTAGTAAAGATAAATACTAAATAGTCTACTTTTTTGTTATATTTTAATGACTTAAAAAATACATAGTCTAGATTAATTGGTACTAGTGTTCAAAATTATATATAAAAATATATTATATAGGTACTTATCTTTGAACCAAAATACTGTTGTCTTCACTCTAATATACCAATATAATTTAGTTTTCTAATTCAATTGTTACAATTATTTAATTAAAATGACTGTTAGTAAAACTAATTATATCACCATTTTCCTAAATTAACTGGTTTAATAATTCATTTACATCTAACAAATTCAAATGAAAATAAATGGTACCATACAATCACACAAATTTATCATATTGTGTTTCATCCATTTGAAGAAAATTTTCAAGAATGTGTTTTCAGTAAACAACCCGTAAATAAGTTTTACTATCGAAACAAACACATCGTCTAGTTATGTATTTAATTAAAGGTTAAACCTAATAGCTCACTCACTTACCCACTCACTCACACACACACACACTCACATTCTCATACACCCACACTCTCACACACTCACTCACTCATCACCGTATTTCTCCAAAACTTGTTCTTGGAAACTTTATATTTTGGTTGGCAAGAAAGCAGCGGGAATTAGCTAAGCACTTCTTCTTCTTCCTATCAGCAATCACAGTCCTTGGAGACCACGCAACGATCTCAAAAGCCTCCTCCATTTTGTTTTATATTGGGATACTTCATTCCAAGCCCCCCCCCCCCCCCCC